>JXCR01044132.1:111090-123494 GCA_002079205.1 Phalaenopsis hybrid cultivar
CTGTCTGCCAATATTCCAATTTCGTCCCAACGAGAAACCAGATGAATGAGATTTACCAGTATTTAATGGATGAAACTGACGATTGGAAAACAAGAGAAAACAGGTATGTTAGTTTTTCTGAAACACTCATGAATCCCGTTTCTAAACATTGCACTTTTTCATTTCTGCGAAACTGTTACCGACAATGAAGATCGGTAAAGTTTCTAAAGAAAGTGCCATTTTGAATTACTGCATCCAAAGGGGACTGCCAATCGACATTAGATCTATAATTGTGAAGTCGGTTTTGGGCCTGATGGCTCACAGATCAACTTATGGGCTTGGACACCCCTCCACAATTTTCTCACTTTGCAGTCAGTTCCAAGTGTCCTATGAGAATTGGGAAAAGGTACTGCTACCTTGGAAGCCTTTGGATCCAACAGAAAGATTTTCATCATTTGAAGATGAAAATGACATGGTCATGATAGTTGATCAATCATCTCAGAATTCACTGCCAGTTCAACCCTTAGTCCCTGATAAGTCTTTGGTGATCCTGCGCCGAATCAAGAAGTTAGAAAAGGAGGTACAAAATGTCATGAATGCAATTAATAATATCTCTGATTTCTTCGATCATCTGGACTAGAGGATGAAGGAGCATTTCAAACATTATGGACATTTAGAAGATAGTTTGATACGACTGATGAGGAGGATGAAATTGATAGAGGAGGATTCTACTGAAGAATTTCCATTTCGACTCTTCTACAGCCTCTTCGTTCATGTGCAATCAATGGGAGATCTTAGAGGAGAATCGAGTACCAAGTCTAAGGATTAGTAGATTTATATTACTACCTATATGTCTATCTATGTATTGTGATTTGAACTTTGTAGTTGCTTTGCTTTAGAATTATGCTTATAGATCTCTGTATAGTTGAGACTAAGCATAGGATGTTTTGTTTTCAATATTTTGAGTGTTGTGGCTTGGATTGCGACGCTGAATTAATGTATTGAGGTTGAGAAAATACCAAACTTAAGTGTGTTATGTAACGTAAATTGTACCCCTTGGAATTTATATATAAATGTGATGTTTTTGTTGTAAAAGTTTATATGTGCTAAGTACATCATTTAGTTATTTAAAATTATGTCTATAATAATTAAACGAATGTTATTTAGGCTTGGAATTGATCGAAATAGCAAAAATCTGGAATTTGGACAAAATCAATAGAGCCCGCCGACGGCGCCCTCGACTCAACTGACGGCGGATTTTTCCCAAGACTTAGAATTTTAATTCTAATGGAGCGCGTTGAAGGCNGGTGGGATTTTCCCGAGACTTAGGATTTAAATTCCAATTAAGCGTACTGACGACGCCATCGACCCCGCTGACGGCGAGCTCACGAAAAACACCTTTAACCGTGATTTTGACCAGTCAACCGCCACTATTCATCATCCCCTTCCTTCTAATAATGTCATTTTCGACTTAGGGCTTGAAAGATATTGGATTGGGAGGCAATTTCAAGGCTTTTTGACACTGGATTTGATCATCTTTAGGTAAGAGCTTCACTCCAAGCTAAAAATATTTTATTTTCACCATGGATTTCTCCCACATTGAGGAGATCCAAAAATTTTTGGGAATGTAAACAAAATTTGGGAAGAGATTCATGGATTTTATTGTTGAACTCTTAGAATTACTATTGGAAGCCATTATTTGCATATTTGAAGTAATTTTTGAAATTTTTCTATAATTTGATTAGATTAAAATGGCTCCACGAAAAAAGTGAAGAGTTGAGTTTGATGAGTCTCGCTTTATCAATGCGATGGCTCAAACAAAATTTACTTCCATATTTAAAGGAAAGAAGTGCATACAAGATCGAGTTTTTGAAAGTCCGGCTTCATCAATGCGAAGGCTCAGTCGAGATTTACTTCAGTATTTAGAGGGAAGAAATGTATACAAGATCAAGTTTTTGAGAATCCGGGAGGAGAAATTGAACGAGTTATTGCCGAGCGGAGGTGGGAAAACTTTTGTTACACCACCAATAAAGCTGATGCAATGTGGTTATTGCTGAGCGGAGGTAGGAAAACTTTTGTTACACCACCAACAAAGCTGATGCAAATGTTGTGAAGGAGTTCTATACCAATGTAATTTATTCTGATGACCGAATCGTTTAAGTGCATGGATTCCCTGTTGAGTTTTCTACCGCCCGCATCCACACTTTTTATGAAGTCTCAGACTCTTACAACTGTCAATATGAATCATTTAGTACGATGGAAGGCCCCCTCAATGATGTGATCAACTTTCTCACTGATGGGAAAGGAACACGAAAGATAAAACAGCGAAAACGGGTAAATTTTTCTGCTTCCATGCTAAATGCCACCTCTAAGGCGTGGCACTATTTCTTTTCTTCTACTTTGTTACCGACCTATCACCATAGTGAGGTAACTAGAGATAGAGCTATTCTGGGCGTGACACTATTTCATTTTCTCTACTCTGTTACCAACTTATCACCATAGTGAGGTAACTAGAGATAGAGCTATTCTGAATTTTTGTATTCAGAATAATAAAACTATAAATGTGGGGAGAATAATTCTTAAGAATATAAGCGAGGAGTGAGACTAGTGGAGGTATAGGACATCCTGGACTTATTTATGCAATTTGCAAACTTTCAGGAGCAGAATTTGGAAATGAAGAATGGGTTTATCCTATGAAACCTATTAGTAAGACTAATCTAAAGACTTATGAATCCCATGAGAAGTGGAGAACTAGGAGTAGAAGTCAAGAACATTCTACTAGTAGAGATGTCCCCTCTACAAGTTATGACCTTCCACCTTCTAGTTCCCCTACCCTCTCTGATTTGATGAATGAGTTGACCTTGCAGCGGAAGAGCATAGAATTGATAAGTGAAAGGATTAGAGGTTTAGAACGCTGACATGATTATGATAGTGAGTACCTGCAGAGGCATTCAAATTTTGAGGTAGCTTATTATGAAGCTCAGGCCCGACACTACAAAGGTGAGCCTGATGTTACGTTTCCTGAGTGCCCCCGATATACTCAGTATCAACCCAATCCACCTGCTGATCAAGGTGATGAAGATATAGCTTGGGATTTTGATATAGAATGAATTGATGTACTTATGTTTGTATTTTTATTTTATGTAGTATGTTTGTAATAAAAATGGATGTTTATGTATTTGTACTTTCATATTTATTATTTTGTTGTATTTGAATGATTTTAATTTTTGTTATAAAGTTAGTGTTATAGTTAAATATGCATGTGTAATTTAATAGATGTTGAGTAGAATTGTGGATTGTAATGTGATTTTTATTTCGCAATTTTAATTGTTTTGTTAGTATTGTGTTTGTATTAGGAAAAGATGTGCTTATTTAATGTTTCAGTTTATACTTATTTCAAAATTTCATTACCCAGAAATTCCTCTAATAAGTTATATGTGTAGAAAGCTCCTAATATTACAGACCAGGTGAAGTAAAAATTTGAGAAGGTCTGCAGAAATTTCAGAATGATAAAAATACCTACAAAACTGAGGTATGATGTATATTTATAATTTTTTGTTTCCACCTGTGTTATTTCATATTTAAAAATTTAATTTTGGGGGAGGGAAGAAAAATATTAATTATTAGATGTCCTCTATTTCAATATTTTCAAAAATTATCTATATGATTTCATGTAGTGAATTTTTACTATTTAAATATTATGGTAGACTTAAAGACATTATTTTGTAATGAAAATTAATTTTTGTAACTTAAGATATTTTGTATAAGAGAATAAGATTTTAGTTAACTGTTTAAAGTAAAGGAAACTATATTCTGAAGTATTAAGAATCTGGAAATTCATTTGAGAAGAAAAGATTGGGGCTTAATGATGTAAAAAATATGAAATATTTATAAGGTAAAGAAATGTTTTGAGTTTTAAATTTAGGGAAAGAAAAGTGCAGTTTAAAATCATTAAAGGCTATCCAGATATAGTAATCCTCATTTGAAAAAGTAAAAAGAAAGGATTGAAAACAATCCCTGAAAAGAAAAGAAAAATATATATATGATTGAAAGCAATCCAAATGAAAAAAAAAAAGAAAAAAAAAATTATTGAAGTGAGGAGAAGCTTGAGGATATGCCTAATAAAAAATTGGCTTCACTGGACCTACCTAAAGGAAAACTTAAATATAGATCTTTTACTAGTGGAGTTCTCATGAAGTTCATATCTCTTGAATATTCTAAGTGACTTAATATTACAAAATATAGTCATTCTTGAAATAAATAGAAGACTAGAACTCTAATAACTTGATGACTAGATAATCTAGTGGCTACAAAATTAATTTAATTACTTGAATTTTTTCTGAAAATCTCACTAAGATATTTATTTAAGTCAAACTTATAGTATTTCTGAATTANGAGCGAATTTGGAGCGAAAAGGACCAAAACGTGAAGATTTGAACTAGTCTGCCGACGGCGCCCTCGACGCCGCCGATGAAGAGATTTTCCCGAGACTATAGAACAAAATTCTCTAGAAGCCCGCCGAAGGCGCCCTCGAGGCCGCTGACGGCGAGATCAAGGGTTATGTCTACTCAAACTTTAGATAAGGCCAAATTTTGAAGGGATGCTTAGGCAACTCTTGGGAAAGCTAATCTACATCTTTAAAAGAATATTTTGGCCGAAAATAGAGGAGATTCTAGAGTGTAAGAGGCCTTGGAGGTTACCATTAGTGTATAGAATTTCCAATAGAGTGTAACAATTGTGAGGAATTCTTTGAGAGATTGTAAGAGTGGAGGGAAAGTGAGAGATGTGTAATAATTGTGAGGAATTCTTCGAGAGATTGTAAGAGTGGAGGGAAAGTGAGAGATTTCGTAGAGTGTAACAATTGTGAGGAATTCTTCAAGAGATTGTAAGAGTGGAGGGAAAGTGAGAGATTTCTTCCTCCATGCTACTTCGAAGAGGAATTCTTTGTGTTGTAAAGAAATGAAGAGATTCAAAGGAACTTCGAGGAGTGTTCTTGGGGAGAAATTAAAGATAAGTTATTTACTTTTTGTAGTTTGTATGACTTTGATTTTATATATGAATTCCGAGTTTTGTTGTGTTCCCATGAGTCATCTTTCTCCTTTTCTCGAGATTTGTGAAATGGTGATTTGAATTGGTGAAGCCATGAAAAGGTTTAAGAAATTGTGATGATCTTTTCACTTCGATCTTAATTTATTTTCATCTTTCCAATTGATTTGTTAAAATATGTTGACTTTTACAACTAAAGTGAAGGTTACATCCAAGATTCAGGGAGGTCAAAGCCCTTGGAAGTTGGGTGCAAATAAATAGGCAAATATTATTATCGGGCGAAGAATTGGAGATTTTAGAGTGACAGACTAAAATCCTCAATTCGGTTCTATCGTTTGGTGCTGATGTGTAGATGTTAGCCCTCAGGTGAGGGGAACGTGGGAGCTCCAAAGTGAGAGCCGGTATTCTCCCAGCCCAGCCGCAGAATCAGTAACCAAGCATAGAATTAGTCAATGTTCTTTATGCCTGGACTAAAGGATAAATAATATGTATGCTCCTATTTGGCACAATATAATTTGAACTAATTCATTTTATTGATTCACTATAATTTCTTGACAAGGAGAAGGATGCTTTCTTATATATTGAATATCACAATTAACCTCTACTTTATATCATTAGTTACTTATTAGTTATTACAATTATTTATTTATTTCAATTGCCTATTAGTGACAGAAAAGAAATTTGAACGTCGTTGTTGTGATTAAAATCTTGGTTTTCTAAGGTCTTAGTCCATAATTCTAAATCACTCCCTGTGGGATCGATATCTAGGACTCCATTAGAGCTCTATATTACTTGAGTGATACGTATACTTGCGTTGACAAATTCAACTTTAACATTATTGAATATTATATTTATACATCTTAATCAAATCAGACACATCTATAAAGTCATGATCAAGTCTTTGAACGTCATTGCTGGAAATTAAATCTTCTAATAGCGCCATTAAATTCTTGTATTTGTCGAATTACAAAAAATTTTGATTAAGTCCTTCGACGCCGTTGCTGAAAATTAAATCTTCTAATTCTTGTATTTGTCGATTTACAAAAAAGTCGGCCAGTCACGTAGCTCGTAATGGAGAGGTGTGATAACAATTGCAGGTTGCTGAGGCCGGAGTTGATAGGTGTGTGAGTTATGAGCCGCGTTGGATGTAGTTGGCCACAAATGTCATAGTACTGAGAAGTGAAGTTGAGAGCTACATGAGATATCGACCATGCAAGCTATAGTTGGTCACGTAAACCGTGGTTGTGAGCTGCATTAACATTCGTAATCCGTAGATGCAGGAGTTGAGAGTTGCGTGAGCTGTGAGCTACGTAGATTGTAGTTCGTCACATAGGTCATAGTGGGGAAAAGCAATGACATTTGTATACCACAAAGCCTGAATTTTGGAGCTGCATAAACTATGATAACCACTATAGGATGTAGAGGTCGAAGTTGAGAGTTACATGAGTTGTGATATTGTTTGTATGTCACATATGATGGAGTTTATAGACGCCATATTGGTAAGTTGTAAGTCAAGCATGTCATAATTTGTCATGTATGCCATATTGGTAAGTTGTAATTATATTTGTAGTTCACAAATGCTGGAGTTGAGAGTCATGAGTTGTGAGTCATGTAAGTCATAGTTGATAAAACACAAATTTTTTTTATGTTTTTGATTGCAAGTACAATAAATAGAGCAATTGGATCAAATGGAATGAAAATAAAGCAATTTGGAGTCAAAGGAAGTAAAAATAATAAAGTTGACCTAGCGCCTACGCGCTAGGATTTGACCCCTACGAGCCAGAGTTTGGTGCCTAGGCACCAGAAACTGTTTTCTAGAAGGTTCAATAAATGTTGACAAATTTTGAAGGGGTGGTTGAAGTGACTCGTGGTGATTTTGAGAGCTCTATTTATATAGACTTTTGAAGAGTCCAAAAGAGAGTTTTTTTAGAGGAAGAGCTTTTAGGAGAGAGGGAGAAGGGAAGTTCTTGGAGGCTTGAAGGATTTCCTTGGTGGCTTGCTTAGCTTTGGAGGAAAAGAGAAGTGAGAGATATCCTTATCACTACAGTTCTAAGTGAGATTTGAGCGAAATTTTAAGGAGAGTGGGTGATTCAAAGGAGCTAAAATGATTGTTTGGGAAGGAGTTTGATAGAAGTTGTGTATTTTATTTATTTTACTTAATCTTGTTTTTATAAACTTATATTTATTTATAAATTCATGTGTTGTTGTGTCTTCCCCATGAGATCTAAGTGGTTTCCTTTGTCTTTCTCCTTTAAATGAGAATAATTATGTGTAAGAATAAAGTTTAGTAGAAGTGCTTTTAATTCCATAAATTGTGATAATTTAAACTCTATGCTTAATTTAATTATTGATCTGACCAATTGATTAGTTAAAATTTGTTGTGAAACATAATGACCCAAAAGGGCTATGATTTCCTCAACATAGTAAGAATCACATTTAGTCTCATGGATGAGAATGTAGTCCATGGGATTATGTGCAAATAAATAGGGGAATAAGTTTTGATGGGTGTAAATTGGAGAGTTTAGAGGGACAGACTAAAATTTCTAATTTGATCCAGATGTTTGGAACCTAAAGAGAGATGTTATCCTTTAGGCGAAGGGTACGTGGGAACTCTAGAGTAATAGCTAGTATCTTCCCAGCCTAACCACGAGTTTAGGGACTTAACTTCATATTAACCAATGTTCTTTATGCACTTAAGAGATGGTAAAGAATAATTATGCTTTTATTTGGCACAATACATTAATTTTAGTTAAAATTATTAGATTTTTACACTGATTATAAACTCATTGCAAGGGGAATGATGTTTTATGCAATTTAACTCTTATGTACATCGTTAGTTTAGAATTTCTTTGTGGTAACTTTACATTTTAGCTTTTTTAGATTGTCTTGCATTTGTATTTTTGATTTGCTTAGCATACCTAGCATTCTTTTGAATTCTGTAGGATTAGTTAATACACAAAAAAATTTCATCATTTCCTAAATAAGTTAACTACAGTTTAAAGAGGATTTTACTAAAGTCAGCCTATAAGAATTTTGTCTATCTCTATGGGATCGATACTTAGGACTCCATTAGATCTTTGTATTACTTAAAACGTTAAGTATACTTGTGTAGTACCCCTAGTGTGTGAACCATTTTATTAACTTTATATAATATTTAATCTTGCACATTAGCCGCTTAATATAAATTGGGTCAAGCTTATTGGCCATCATTCATGACTTAAATAATTGCGTAGTTGGTCGGGTAAAGTTTTTTGGCGTCGTCGCCAAGGATAGCAATGAAACCTTTTAACTTAGGAAAATTTTTATTTGTGCTATAAAATTATTATAGAAAAGCTCTAGTGTTGTTCATATACGTGCTTGTGTGTGTGTGTATAATTTTAATTTATGTGTTTTGCTTGTTTTTGTTATTTATATTTAATGGTGTATGCGTAGTACGAGATCTGAAGGATTAGTGCTTTAAGATTCTGAGTTAGAGTGAACTATTAGAAAAATTAGAAAACAAAAAAAAACTTTACAATTTCCTAGAAATAGTAAATACTTTACATAATAATTTAGAAAATCAAATTGAAGAGAATATGCAAAAATTATTAAGAGATTATGCTAACCTTACGGCAGAAGAAATTCATCGTAGTATTCAAACTCCTGTCGTAGAAGCCAACACATTTGAATTAAAACTTATTATCATTCAGATGGTATAGAATAACCAATTTGACGGAATTCCATCTGAAGATCCTAAATTGCATCTTGCAAGTTTTTTAGAACTTTGTGCCACATTTCAGTATAATTGTGCCTTTAAAGATGCTATTAGACTTAGGTTTTTTCCTTTTTCCTTAAGAGATAAAGCTAAAATGTGGTTGAGTTCATTAGAACTTGGATCTATTAGAACTTGGAGTGACCTAACACTGAAATTCTTGGCTAAGTATTTTCCACCTTCAAAGACTGCTAAGCTTAAAAATGATATTACATCTTTTTTATAGTGCGAAGGAGAATCAATATACTAGGCTTGGGAACGCTTTAAAGAACTTCTTAGGAAGTGTCCACATCATTATTTGCTCGATTGGTTACTAATTCAAACATTTTATAATGGGTTAGTAGGACCTCTTAGATCTATTATCGATATTGTTGTTAGTGGTTCAAATCTTTTGATGAAGCATATTCTTTAATTGAAAAAATGACTACTAATAATTTGCAATGACTTTCTGAAAAGGTAAATCCTAAAAGAATAGCAAATGTTCATGATTCAGATGTTATTTGTATGTTAGCATCTCAAGTAGTTGCAATATCAAGAAAGATAGATCAATTGTGAATGATTTTATCTCAGACACCTCCAGTAATTGAAGAAAATTCATTAGGACAAATGGTTGATTCTAACCTTCCTACATTTGAGACTTTAAATGCAATTAACAATAAACCTAATAACCCCATATTCTAACTATTACAACCCAGGTTGGAAAAACCACCATAACTTTAACTGGAATAATAATTCTGGTGGTGTTAACCAGCAATGGAGGAACAATCAAACAAGCCCATTAGGAAATTGGAACAACCAGGGTAGTACTAACTATAGACCAACTTATTCTACAGGATTTAATAGTAACCAACAATTTAAGGTGAAGAAGTTTTCTATAAAAGAAGTGGTGTTACATATAGGTAATCAATTACAAAGTCAAGGAGCTACAATTATAAATATTGAGAATCAATTAGGAAAAATTGCTAACGCACTTAGTAATAGGCCTCAGGGAATTCTTCCTAGCAATACATAAATTAATCCTAATGACCAGAACCAAGAGAAAGTTAAAGTTGTTCAACTATGAAGTGGAAGAGAATTGAAGACGAGTGTTCTAAACGAGATTGAAGTTGAGAAAGAGAGAAGATAAATTGAAAAGTCAGATGAGATATTCCTCAAGACTTAGAAAAACTTATTTCTTCAATGAATATCAATTTAGAACAACCACCACCTCCTTTTCTTTAGAGACTTCGATAATAGAAATTGGATAAACAATTTTTAAAGTTCCTGGAAATATTCAAGAAACTAACTATTAATATATCGTTTATTGAAACTCTTGAGCAGATTCCGAGCTATGTGAAGTTTATGAAGAATATTCTTAATAAGAAAAGAAAGTTTATAGACAATAAGATCATTGCCCTTAGTGAAGAGTGTGCAATATGAGAGATTTTACGGGAAAGCTCTATGCAATTTAGGGGCTAGCATTAACATTATGCCTCTATCTATTTTTCGAAGGTTAGGTTGAGGAGAGATTTCTCTCATGTTTGTAACGCTTCAGTTAGCTGGTCGATCGATCACTTACCCAAAGGGAATTATAAAAGATATGTTAGTAAAAGTAGATAAATTTATCTTTCCTATAGATTTCATTATGTTAGATTTGGAGGAAGATAAAGAAATTTCATTCATTTTAGGGAAACATTTTCTTGCTACTAGAAGAGTTATGATAGATGTGCAAAAAAAGTGAGTTAACTATGAGAGTCAATGATCAGGCAGTTATATTTAATATATCAAAATCGATGAAATATCCAGAAATGGGAAGAGATGATGAATGTTTCAGAATTGAACTTATCAATCATTTTAGCAAAAACCATTTCCAGGAAAATTATGAAGACAAAATGGAACAACAAGAACTAGAGTACGAAGAAGATATTGATCTGAAAGATAAAATAATTGAAAAAAATAATGAGAAAACAAATTATGTTCAAGAAAATTTTGAGTTGTTAGACACTAGTGAAAACGGTAAATCTTTCAGTCATTTAATTGAAAAACTTCGTGAATTAGAGATAAAGGTTCTACCTGTGCATTTAAAGTATGTTTTTTCTAGGGAACTCATCTACATTACATGTTATAATATCCTCAGACTTAACTGAAGATCAAGAACAAAAATTAATGGAAACTTTGGAAAATTATAAGAAAGTTTTTGGATGGATGATATATGACATTAAAAGTTTTAGTCCTTCCATTTGTATGCACCAAATTTTAATGTAATAAAATCATAAGCCGGTGGCTAATCCTCAAAGGAGACTGAATCTAATAATGAAAGAAGTTGTAAAGAAAGAAATTATAAAGTGGTGAGATGATGGAATTATTTATCCTATCTCAGACAATGCTTGGGTTAGTCCGATCCACTGTGTTCCTAAGAAAGGAGTAATTGTATCTATTAAAGGAATGAAATAATTCCAACTCGACAAGTCACTAGGTGAAAATTTTGCATTTATTATAAAAAATTGAATATAGACACAAGGAAAGATCACTCTCCTTTACTTTTTCTAGATCAAATGTTAGACAGGCTAGCAAGGTACATATATTTCTGCTTTTTAGATGGATGTACCGGTTATCACCAATTTCCTATAGCTCTTGAGGATCAAGAAAAACCACATTCACTAGTCCTTACGAGACTTTTGCTTTAGACGCACGCCCTTTGGATTATGCAATGCATCTGCAACTTTTCAATGGTGCATGATGTCCCTTTTCAGAGACTTAATTGAGAAAAGAATTTAAGTTTTTTATGGACAACTTTTCAGTGTTTGGTACATCATTTGAGTCATGTATAAATCATTTAGAAAAGTACTAAAACTTTGCAAATAAATAAATTTAGTTATCAATTAAGAGAAATGACAATTTATGGTTGCAGGAGGAATTGTACTTGGACATAAAATTTTTGAAAATGGTATGGAAGTAGATCTGACAAAAATTTAAGTTATTGTTAAACTACCACTTCCTACTACAGTGAGAGGAGGTAAGAGTTTCTTAGGTCATGTTGGTTTCTACATGCGATACATTAGAAATTTTTCAAAAAATCACTAAGCCTCTGTGCCAAGTTTTAGAAAAAAAATGCTTTATTTTGATTTTAATCAGGAGTGCCTAAATGTCTTTAAATTGTTAAAATAAAAATTAATTATCGCTCATATTATTGTTTCACCCGATTGGGGAAACCATTTAAGTTGATATGTTACGCGAGTGATTATGCTATTGAGGTTGTTTTAGGACAAAAATATGATAAAATTTTCAAAGTAATACACTACGCTAGTAAGACTCTTAATGAAGCTAAAATTAATTATACTACTACTGAAAAAGAGTTATTAGCAATAATATAGGCCTTTGATAAATTCAGATCTTACCTTATTTGAACTAAATATAATGTGCATAAAAATCACTCTCTTATTAAATATCTAATGTTGAAAAAGGATGCAAAACCAATGTTAATCAGATGGGTCCTTTTGATGCAAAAATTTGATTTTGTAGTTGTAGATAAGAAATGAACTAATAATCAAATAGCAGATCATTTATATAGGCTTGAACAAGAAAATTCAGTAAATCTTGAAAATGAAATCAATGAACATTTTCCTGATGAAAAATTATATATTGTAAC
>JXCR01044133.1:16406-32887 GCA_002079205.1 Phalaenopsis hybrid cultivar
TGGGAAAAATGTCAGTTTATGGTAGCAGGAGGAATTGTATTAAGACATCAAATACCAGAAAATGATATGGAAGTAGATCCTGCTAAAATTCAAGTGATCGTTAATTTAGCTTATCCAACAAATGTAAGTGAAATTAGGAGTTTTTTAGGACATGTTGGATTTTTCAGACGATATATTAAAGTCTTTTCAAAAATTGCTAAGTTTTTATGTCATTTATTGGAGAAAAGATGCAATTTTCAATTTTGATGAAGAGTGCCTAAAAGCTTTTGAGTTATTAAAAGAAAAATTAGTCACTGCACCAATTATAGTTTCACCAGATTGGGGGAAAACTTTTGAACTGATGTGTGATGCTAGTGATTATGTTATTGGAGTTGTTCTAAGACAAAGATGTGATAAAATTTTCAAAGTAATTTACTATGCTAGTAAAACTCTTAATGAAACTCAAATTTAATTATAGAACTGAAAAAAAGTTATTAACAATAGTATATACCTTTGATAAATTTAGATCATATTTAATTTGAACTCATTGAGTGGTGCATACGGAACATTCTGCTTTTAAATACTTGATGAATAAAAAAGATGCTAAACATAGACTTATAAGATGGATTCTTCTTTTGCAAGAGTTTGATTTTATAATAGTAGATCGGAACGGAACTGAAAATCAAATTACTTATCATTTGTCCAAACTTGAGTTGGAAAAACCACTATGTTTTGAAAAAGAAATTAATGAACATTTTTCAGATGAAAAATTGTTCAATATTAATGAGTGGCGTGTTATGTGGTATGTCGACATTGTGAACTTTCTTGTTAGTGATATTATATCCTATGAAATGACATACCAACAGAAAAGAAAATTTATTTTTGAAGCTAAGACTTACTTTTGGGATGACCCATTTTTATATAAACAAGGAAATGATCTGATTATTTGAAGATGTGTACCTCTAGTAGAAACTTATCAAATTATCCAAAAATGTCATAATTCTAATTTTGGGGGGCATTTTGGTGGTTGATAAAATAACATACAAAATTTTACAATATGGATTTTATTGGCCTACTATATTTAGAGATGTTAATGTTTATATCAAAACTTGTGATAGATGTCAACGAGTAGGCAATATTTCTAGAAGAAATGAGATGCCCCTTAATTATACGCTAGAACGTTGAAATATTTGATATTTGGGGATTAGATTTCATGGGTCCATTTATACCATCTTTCAAAAAAAAAATATTTGATGTTTGGGGATTAGATTTCCTGGGACCATTTATACCATCTTTCGGAAATTTAGAAATAGTAGGCAATATTTCTAGAAGAAATGAGATACCCCTCAATTATATGCTAGAAGTTGAAATATGTAGGCAATATTTCTAGGAGAAATGAGATGCCCCTCAATTATATGCTAGAAGTTGAAATATTTGATGTTTGGATTAATTCATGGGAATTTATACCATCTTTCAGAAATTTATATATACTATTAGCAGTGAACTATGTTACCAAATGGATAGAAGTTGTTGTTTTACCTCGATGTGATGCTTAAAGTGTTGCAAAATTTTTGAAAACAAACATATTTTATAGATTTGGGATGCCGAGTGATCATAACTGATGGGAGAAGTCATTTCAGAAATGTCATAATGGAGAAATTATTAAAGAAATATCATANGGAATAAGGAGAGAGTTTGTTTAGGGCATGTGGTTGGAGTGATGGAAAGCACAAACAACCAATCACTTCGAAGTGAGAATAGGTGATAGACTTTTTTAATAGTAGTTGAAATGGATATTTCATTTTTGAAGTCACTAGATATCTTGTTAATATGGTGGTTAGTTATAAGGACGGCATCTACCGACAAGTGGAGCGGTAGATGAGCTTCATTGAGAAGTGTATGGATTACTTCATTTAGGTGATGGTGTTCACAAAGTTAGTCAGAAAGTTGAGAGTGTGGTTGGTATATTCACCCGCACAGCCTGATCTGAGAATTTTGATGTTGTATTGAATTGATTTTTAACCAGAAGAGTGACTTGAATGAATTTGTGTGCTGTATGAGATTTATCATACATTAGACTGAACAAAAGTGAGATGAGTCATCAATGAACAACATGGACTATGGGTGGTAATAATCAGTAATGGGGGAACAATCAAGTAAACCCATTGGGAAACTGGAACAACCAAGGGAATAAAAATTAAAGATCTACTTATCCTCCAGGTTTCAACAGTAATCCAGAACTTAAGGAGAAGGAGTTATATGTAAAAGAAGTGGTGCTACAAATGGGAAATCAATTACAACGTCAAGGAGCTACAATTAGAAATATTGAGAATCAACTTGGACAAATCGCAAATTCATTAAGTAATAGATCTCAAGGAACACTTCCTAGTAATACTGAAACAAATCCGAAAGACCAGAATAAATAGCAAGTAAAAGCCGTTCAACTTAGAATCGAAAGAGAGTTGAAATGTAGAGTTCAAAAAGAAACTAAAGTAGAGAGAGAAGAAAATGAAGAATCAAAAGAGGACGCTCCAAAAGATTCTGAAAGACATATTTCTCAGCTGAAAATTGATTTGGTAAAACCACCATCTCCATTTCCTCAGAGATTTCGTCAACAGAAGTTGGATAAGCAATTTTCTAAATTTTTTAAAATTTTTAAGAAGCTTACAATTAATATTCCATTTGCTGAAATTTTAGAACAAATGTCAAGCTATGTAAAGTTTATGAAGGATATTCTCAACAGGAAAATGAAGTTTGAAGATAATGAAACTATTGCACTTAGTGAGGAGTGCAGTGCAATTATTCAGAAAAAGCTTCCTGAAAAGCTTAAACATCTTAGTAGCTTTACTATTTCATGTGCGATATGAGACAAATTTTATGGGAAAGCTTTATGTGATTTAGGTGCAAGCATTAACCTTATGTCATTATCAATATTTAAAAAATTGAGATTAGGAGAAATAAACCCTACTACGGTAACTCTGCAGTTAGCATATCATTCGATAACGTACCATAAAGGAGTTATAGAAGATGTCCTAGTGAAGGTGAATCAATTTATCTTTCATGTTGATTTCATTGTGTTGGATATGGAGGAACATAAAGAGATACCTATCATTTTGGGGAGACCTTTCCTAGCTACAGAAAGAGCAATGATAGATGTGCAGAAAGAGGAATTAACTATGTGTGTCAATGATCAAATTGTTACTTTTAACATTTCAAGATCAATGAAATATCCTGTAAAAGGTAAAGATGATGAATGTTATAGAATTGATGTTATAATATATCTGAGTGAATGTTATTTCAAAACTAATTATGAAGTAAAATCTGAAGTAAAAGATTCGAAACACGAGCAAGAAGAGGAATTAAATCAATGTGAAGATTTTTTTAAAGAAGATTCAAATTATGTTCGAGAAAGTTTTGAAATTTTGGACACGATAGAAAAAGATAAATCATTTTGTCCATCAATTGAAAAACCTCCAGAACTTAAATTGAAGTTACTTCCTGATCATTTAAAATATGTCTTTTTAGGTGATTCTTCTACTTTACCCGTTATAATTTCCTCACAAAGTTAACGATGAAGGAAGAAGAAAGATTGATGAAAATTTTGAAAAATTTTAAGAAAGTCTTTAGATGGACAATTGCTGATATTAAAGAAATTAGTCATTCAATTTATATGCATAGAATTCATATGGAAGAGAACTGCAAACTCAGGGTTGATCCTCAAAGGAGATTTAATCTTGTTATGAAAGAAGTAGTCAAGAAAGAAATTTTAAAGCGGTTAGATGTTGGAATTATCTACCCTATTTCAGATTGTGCATGGGCTAGTTGAATTCACTGCATTCCTAAGAAAGGAGTAATTGTGACCGTGAAAAAACATAATGATTTAATACCTACCAAACAAGTCACGGGTTGGTGAATATGTATTGATTATAGAAAATTAAGTATTGTCATTAGGAAAGATCATTTTCCATTACCATTTCTAGATCAAATGTTGGATAGACTTGTTGGGCATAAATACTTTTGTTTTCTGGATATATATATTGGTTATCACCAAATACAAATAACTTCTGATGATCAAGAGAAAACAACTTTTACCAGTCATTATGATTCATTTGCTTTTAGAAAAATGTCTTTTAGTTTATGTAATGTCCCTGCTACATTTCAAATATGTATGATGACAATTTTTTGTGATTTAAATGAAAAAGGGATTGAAGTCTTCATGGATGATTTTTCAGTGTTTGGAACTTCATTTGACTCATATTTAGAACATTTATCTAAAGTTCTTAAGCACTGTGAAGAAACAAATTTAGTCTTTAATTAAGAAAAATGTCAGCTTATGGTAGCAGGAGGAATTGTATTAAGACATCAAATATCAGAAAATGGTATGGAAGTAGATTCTGCTAAAATTCAAGTGATCGCCAATTTAGCTTATCCAACAAATGCAAGTGAAATTATGAGTTTTGGGGACATGCTGGATTCTTCCAACGATACTAAAGTCTTTTCAAAAATTGCTAAGCTTTTATGTCATTTACTAGAGAAAAGATGCAATTTTCAATTTTGATGAAGAGTGCCTAAAAGTTTTTGAGTTATTAAAAGAAAAATTAGTCACTGCACCAATTATAGTTTCACCATATTGGGAAAAACATTTCGAACTGATGTGTGATGCTAGTGATTATGCTATTGGAGCTGTTCTAAGACAAAGATATGATAAAATTTTCAAAGTAATTTACTATGCTAGTAAAACTGTTAATGAAACCCAAATTAATTATACAACTGAAAAAGAGTTATTAGCAATAGTATATATCTTTGATAAATTTAGATCATATTTAATTTGAACTCACTGAGTAGTGCATACGAATCATTCTGCTTTTAAATACTTAATGAATAAGAAAGATGTTAAACCTAGACTTATAAGATGGATTCTTCTTTTGCAAGAGTTTGATTTTATAATAGTAGATCGAAAGGGAACTGAAAATCAAATTGCTGATCATTTGTCCAAACTTGAGTTAGAAAAACCACTATGCTTTGAAAAAGAAATTAATGAACATTTTTCAGATGAAAAATTTTTCGATATTAATGAGTGGTGTGCTCTGTGGTATGCCGACAATGTGAATTTTTTTGTTAGTGATATTATGCCCTATGAAATGACATACCAATATTAGAGGAAATTTATTTCTGAAGCTAAAACTTATTTTTTGGATGACCCATTTTTATATAAACAAGGAAAGAATCTGATTATTCGAAGATGTGTACATTTAGTAGAAACTTATGAAATTATCCAAAAATTTCATAATTCTGATTTTGGGGGGAATTTTGGTGTTGACAAAACAACATACAAAATTTTGCAATCTGGATTCTATTGGCCTGCTATATTTAGAGATGTTAATGTTTATATCAAAATTTGTGATAGATGTCAACGAGTAGGCAATATTTCTAGAAGAAATGAGATGCCCCTCAATTATACGCTAGAACGTTGAAATATTTGATATTTGGGGATTAGATTTCATGGGTCCATTTATACCATCTTTCAAAAAAAAAATATTTGATGTTTGGGGATTAGATTTCCTGGGACCATTTATACCATCTTTCGGAAATTTAGAAATAGTAGGCAATATTTCTAGAAGAAATGAGATACCCCTCAATTATATGCTAGAAGTTGAAATATGTAGGCAATATTTCTAGGAGAAATGAGATGCCCCTCAATTATATGCTAGAAGTTGAAATATTTGATGTTTGAGAGATTAGATTTCATGAGACCATTTATACCATCTTTCGAAAATTTATATATACTATTAGCAGTGAACTATGTAACCAAATAGATAGAAGTTGTTGTTTTACCTCGATGTGATGCTCAAAGTGTTGCAAAATTTTTGAAAACGAACATATTTTGTAGATTTTGGATGCCGAGAGTGATCATAACTGATGGGAGAAGTCATTTCAGAAATGTCATAATGGACAAATTATTAAAGAAATATCATATAAAACATAGAATTGCTACTGCTTATCATCTTCAGACAAGTGATTTGGCTGAATTATCCAATCGGAAAATTAAAAGAATTATGGAAAAATATGTGAATCCAACAAAAATGGATTGATCAGCAAACTTGACTATGCTTTGTGCGCTTGTGGGACTGCATACATAACCCCTATAGAAATGTCCCCATATAGGCTATTATTTGGGAAAACTTGTTATTTACCAGTTGAACTTGAGCATATAGCATATTGGGTTATTAAAGAGCTCAATTATAATTTGAAAGATGCTGGTGAGAAAAGATTTTTGCAATTAAATGAGCTTGAAGAGATAAGGAATGAGTCTTACGAGAGTGTTAACATATACAAAAAAAAGATGAAGATGTGGCATGATCGAAAGATTCTTATTAAAAATTTTCAGCCAGGGCAACAAGTTTTGTTATATAATGCAAGGTTAAGATTATTTCCAGGTAAACTTAAGTCCAGATGAATGGGTTCATTTGTTGTGATAAAAGTTTATTCTTATGGTGTTGTGGATATCAAAGATCCTAAAAATGAGAAAAAAATTTAAAGTGAATGATCATAGACTGAAACCCTATCTTGTCGGGGATCAGTGTAAATTTAACGATCGAATGATGTTGGGTCAATCAAAATAAGCACTGGTTACGTCAAGCTGACGACGTAAAACCAAGCATTTTGTGGGAGGCAACCCATAATTATCAATGTGTTTTTGCTTTGATTGTTGATTGTGTGTGATTAAGAAAATTTGGGGTTGTATTTTTGAGACTATTATATGTTAGTAATTATTTTAAGACTTTATTCAGTGATCTAGACATGCTACAATGTGTATTTGGATGTTAAGTTGACTGGCGAAAAATTGAGCACTGGCGCTTAAGCGTCAATATTCGGCGCTTAAGTGCGGATGTTAAAAACCATGTGTGAAAATTCAATTTCTAGAAGCTTTAATCACCAATTAGTTAACTTAAGCGTGTTATGGCAATTTTAGGACGTGCCTAGAAGTTATTTGAGGGATTCAGGCCTATAAAAGAAGGGTTTTGTGATGGAATTTCAACCTAAAATTATTTTTAGCCCTAAAGTCTAAGAGAAAGAGAGAATTAGAGAAAATGTCTTCATGAGAGATGGATTTGAAGAAAAAGAAAGATGTCATGAGGATAAAATTCATTAGTCAGAGTGCACAAGAGATGTATAACGGTTTCTTAGCTGTTATTATTGAAGGAATAACAGAAAAGATCAACAAAATTGAAACTAGCGTGGCTTTACTTGAGACAAAGGTAATTGAAGTTAATGCACATCTAGAGCATATTGGATGGCAATTGAAACTGCAATTTAGTCATACTAGTTATATAGAAGAAGTGGATAAGGTGATGTATCTTAAGCAGAAATAGATTGAAGAAGATTGTATCAGAGCTCGTCACCACCGTCTATTTTATCAACTCTATATTCTTAATGCCCAAGGAGAGACTAATGAAAGAGGAATTTGTCCCAACAAATGAAGAATGAAATTAAGTTCAGTGTTAGAGTCTGTTTATTAGGAGTCGTCGTTTTTATGTGTTAGTGTTAAATCTTATTTTTAGAGTTAATGTTTTGTGTTTAATTGTGAAAGTTTGTTAAGTGTTTGTATTTAGGAAAACTTTCTCATCTGAGACTAATTGGAATGAGAATTAAGTGTTACATGTACTTGTACTAGTTCGTAAATGAATATATGTGTTTGTTTGTGTGAAAACTTGTGTTATTTAGCCTCGGATTGAATTAGTTATATTGAATTATGGAAAAATCTGTGAATCCAACAAAAATGGATTGGTCAGCAAACTTGACTATGTTTTGTGGGCTTATAGGACTGCATACATAACTCTTATAGGAATGTCCACATATAGGCTAATATTTGGGAAAACTTGTCATTTACCAGTTGAACTTAAGCATAAAGCATATTAGGCTATTAAAGAGCTCAATTATAATTTGAAAGATGCTGGTGAGAAAATATTATTGCAATTAAATGAGCTTGAAGAGATAAGGAATGAGTCTTATGAGAGTGCTAAGATATACAAAGAAAAGATGAAGATGTGACATGATCGAAAGATTCTTATTAAAAATTTTCAGCCAGGGCAACAAGTTTTGCTATATAATGCAAGGTTAAGATAATTCCAGATGGATTGGCTCATTTGTTGTGATAAAAGTTTATTCTTATGGTGTTGTGGATATGAAAGATCCTAAAAATGAGAAAATATTTAAAATGAATGATCATAGACCGAAACCTTATTTTGTAGGGGATCAGCGTAAATTTAACGATCGAATAATGTTGGGTCAACCAGAATAAGCACTGGTTACATCGAGCTGATGACGTAAAATCAAGCATTTTGTGGGAGGCAACCCATAGTTATCAGTGTGTTTTTGTTTTGATTATTGATTGTGTGTGATTAAGAAAATTTGGGGTAGTATTTTCGAGACTATTATATGTTAGTAATTATTTTAAAACTTTATTTAGTAATCTAGACATGCTAGAATGAGTATTTGGACGTTAAGTTGACTGGTGCAAAATTGAGCACTGGCGCTTAAGCGCGGATGTTAAAACCATGTGTGAAAATTCAATTTCTATAAGCTTTAACCATCCAATTAGTTAACATAAACGTGTTATGGCAGTTTTAGGACGTGCCTGGAAGTTATTTAAGGGATTCATGCCTATAAAAAGAAGGGTTTTGTGATGGAATTTCACCCTAAAATTATTTTTAGCCCTAAAGTCTAAGAGAAAGAGAGAATTAGAGAAAATGTCTTCATGGGAGATGAATTTGAAGAAAAAGAAGATGCCATGAGGATGAAATTCATTAGTCAGAGTGCACAAGGGATGTATAACGGTTTCTTAGTCGTTATTATTGAAGGAATAGCAGAAAAGATCAACAAAATTGAGACTAGCGTTGCTTTACTTGAGACAAAGGTAATTGAAGTTAATGCACATCTAGAGCATATTGGATGGCAATTGAAAATGCAATTTAGTCATACTAGTTATATAGAAGAAGCGGATAAGGTGATGTATCTTAAGCAGAAATGGATTGAAGAAGATTGTATCAGAGCTAGTCACCACCGTCCATTTTATCAACTCTATATTCCTAATGCTCAAGGAGAGACTAATGAAAGACAGGAATTAGTCCCAACAAATGAAGAATGGAATTAAGTTCAGTGTTAGAGTTTGTTTATTAGGAGTCATCATTTTTATATGTTAGTGTTAAATTTTGTTTTTAGTGTTAATGTTTTATGTGTTTAATTTTGAATGTTTGTTAAGTGTTTGTATTTAGGAAAATTTTCTCATCTGAGACTAATTGGAATGAGAATTAAGTGTTACATGTACTTGTACTAGTTCGTAAATGAATATATGTGTTTGTTTGTGTGAAAATTTGTGTTATTTTAGCCTCAAATCGAATCAGTTATATTGAATTATGGAAAACTTTGTGAATCCAACAAAAATGTATTGGTCGGCAAACTTGACTATGTTTTGTGGGCATACAGGACTGCATACATAACTCCTATAGGAATGTCCCCATATAAGCTAATATTTGGGAAAACTTGTCATTTACCAGTTGAACTTGAGCATAAAGCATATTGGGTTATTAAAGAGCTCAATTATAATTTAAAAGATGCTGGTGAGAAAATATTATTGCAATTAAATGAGCTTGAAGAGATAAGGAATGAGTTTTATGAGAGTGCTAAGATATACAAAGAAAAGATGAAGTTGTGGCCTGATCGAAAAATTCTTATTAAACATTTTCAGCCAGGGCAACAAGTTTTGTTATATAATGCAATGTTAAAATTAGTTCCAGGCAAACTTAAGTCTAGATTGATGGACTCATTTGTTGTGATAAAAGTTTATTCTTATGGTGTTGTGGATATCAAAGATCCTAAAAATGAGAAAATATTTAAAGTGAATGATTATAGACTGAAACCTTTATTTGTAGGGGATCAACATAAATTTAACGATCGAATGTTGTTGGGTCAACAAAAATAAGCACTGGTTACGTCGAGCTGACGACGTAAAACCAAGCATTTTTTTGGGAGGCAACTCGTAGTTATCAGTGTGTTTTTGCTTTGATTGTTGATTATGTGTGATTAAGAAATTTTGGGGTAGTATTTTCGAGACTATTATATGTTAGTAATTATTTTAAGACTTTATTTAGTGATCTAGACATGCTAGAATGAGTATTTGGACGTTAAGTTGACTGGTGCAAAATTGAGCACTGGCGCTTAAGCGCCAATATTCGGCGCTTAAGCGCGGATGTTAAAAACCATGTGTTAAAATTCAATTTCTAGAAGCTTTAACCACCAATTAGTTAACTTAAACGTGTTATGGCAATTTTAGGACGTGCCTAGAAGTTATTTGAGGGATTCAGACCTATAAAAAGAAGGGTTTTGTGATGGAATTTCACCCTAAAATTATTTTTAGCCCTAAAGTCTAAGAGAAAGAGAGAATTAGAGAAAAAGACTTCATGGGAGATGGATTTAAAGAAAAAGAAAGATGTCATGAGGATGAAATTCATAGTCAGAGTGCACAAGAGATGTATAACGGTTTTTTATCCGTTTTTATTGAAGGAATAGCAGAAAAGATGAACAAAATTGAGACTAGTGTGGCTTTACTTGAGACAAAGGTAATTGAAGTTAATGCACATCTAGAGCATATTGGATGGCAATTGAAAATGCAATTTAGTCATACTAGTTATATAGAAGAAGCGGATAAGGTGTTGTATCTTAAGCAGAAATGAATTGAAGAAGATTGTATCAGAGCTCGTTACCACTGTCCATTTAATCAAATCTATATCCTGAATGCTCAAGGAGAGACTAATGAAAGACAGGAATTAGTCCCAACAAATGAAGAATGAAATTAAGTTCAGTGTTAGAGTTTGTTTATTAGTAGTCGTCATTTTTATGTGTTAGTGTTAAATCTTGTTTTTAGTGTTAATGTTTTATGTGTTTAATTGTGAATGTTTGTTAAGTGTTTGTATTTAAGAAAATTTTCTCATCTGAGACTAATTGAAATGAGAATTAAGTGTTACATGTACTTGTACTAGTTCGTAAATGAATATATGTGTTTGTTTGTGTGAAAATTTTTGTTATTTTAGCCTCAAATCGAATCAGTTATATTGAAGAATTTTAAGAAAGAGAAGAGTTAAAGGGAGAGGAAAATAGTCATTTAAGTGTTATAAGACTATTTAGGGGTGGTATAATAAGGTTAATAGTGCATTTTACTTAAGTTCAAAAATATAAAAAATCGTGCAACATTCTCGGGCTTAAGCGCGTTGTAACCTGAGAGGCAGGCGTCTAAGCGCCACTTATCCGTGCTTAAGCGTTAGTTCATGGAAACAGGTTCATGAACGGTTAAAGGTGAAAAATAACCCCGAAAATCGCCATTTTTACTCTCGTCGTCATCTTCTTCCTCACGAGTTCGCGATTTTGAAGTCTAGGGCAAACCTTTTCGTGGAGATTTTTGGTAGATTTGAGCCAAATTTGCTAGATTTGGATTTCTTAAGGTAAGAACTTTACTTCTATGCAAAAATTTTGGATTTTCACCATGTATTTTGAGTACATTTAGAAAAACTCAAAAATCACTATTCATGGTGAAAATTGAGGAAAAATTTATATAAATTGCATAGAAAGTGTAGTTTAAGCTTATAGGAGTTAAGTTTAGTGGATTAGACTTAATTTTTGAAATTATTGTGGAATTTTGTGAAATTTGTAGAATGACCCCAAGAATGAAGAGGAGTAAGGGAAAGAACCACTTCGATTCGAGCAAGTTTGTGAGTTCAAAAGCTCAGGATAAGTATAGTGACGCTCTACAGTCACGAAAGTTGATTCCTGAGAGGTGTTTTAAAAATCCAGGTGGATCCGTGAAAGATTTGATTGTTTGCCGACAATGAGAACGATTCTGTTGTTTTTTTTGTAGTAGCTGTTATTTCTATAGTTCGGGAGTCTATGCAAACCTCCCTGAGGCAAAAGAGGATAGAGTCACGGTTAGAGGCAAATTGGTACCTTTTTCACCATAGGTAATCAATATGTTCTACCATTTACCACATGATACTTTGTGTTTCTATGTGAACTATAGTCCGACTGAGACGGAACTGGACGAGATTATTTCATATTTGACTGTTAGAAGGGGACTCTGAAAAATCACAAATGCGAGGAGAGTCAACTTTTCCACTTCAAAGTTAAGTGCACCATCGAAGGCGTGGCACTACTTTATTTTAGCTCGTTTGATACCGACAAATCATCTTCATGAAGTTACGAGGGAGAGAGCAATATTGAATTATTGTATTCAGTAAGGCAAACTTATCAATATTGGAGCTTTGATCTGTCAGACTATCATCAGCTCTCTCACTACCGCTACTACTGTAGGTCTGGGATTTACTTCCTTGATCTTTTCTTTGTGTGAGCATGCTGGAGTGAGATATGATAACTGGGAAGAAGTGATGTTGCCTCTAAAGTCAATTTCAAGTGTAAATGTGAAATCATGTTCTGAGCATTCTATTATTGGTTGGAGAGGAAGATTTTCAAGAAGTTATGGAATGTCGACGTCTGCTGCATCCACCTCTGCTACTTCTACATCTAGACCATCTACCTCGTGAGCAACTACTTCTAGAGGTGAGTCTACTGAAACTCAAGATCAATTATTGCAGAGGATGATGGACAATATTAATTATACTGCAGATAAGGTACGAAATTTAGAAAACTTTGTAGATCATATTAATGGGTATGCTAGAAGGCATAGTGATTATGAGGAGAAATTTCACTCATCTTTGGAGAGCCTCATTAGGGGTAATCAAGGAGTGGAATTTCCTTCATGTCACAGATACCATGATTATGAGCCTAGATACACTGATTATGAGCCTATTGATGTCTAGAATAGTGATGATTCTAATGATGAGGAAGAGGACTGAGTTATTTTTATATTTGTAATATGTGATGGACTACATGATTTGGACTTGATACATTTGAGTTTATGTACTTGTTTGGACTATGTGATATTTTGAACTTTTTGTTAAATTGCTATTGTAATGTTTGTGTTTTGTTAATATTTTGTTTTAAATTCTAGGGTAGTAATTGTTGTTGTATGTTGAGTAATGTGTTTTAGTTGGTTAGGATTGAACTTATTTCTGTCTTTTGAAAAATTGGAAAATCTTGTTAGCTTTAATTTTAAACTTTAATTTCAGAAAACTACTGCCCTGTATTTTTCTTTTCAGTCATGCATAGCAATACTTTGGAGCTCATTTTCGAGTTAAATGGCTCTTGATCGAATTTTCAGCTGTAAAAATTTTTCTATGATTGTCCATATGTCAAAATAGGAACTAAGATTAAGAATATAGTGTACAGTAGATGCAGTGAAAGTGCAATGCCAAGATTTTAGTCGGTTGACACGTATTCAAGATTTGGAAAAACTGCACTATGGACATTAAGATTCGTTTGGCCAAGCAGCAAACTAACCCATTGAGGAATCCTTCAAATCATTTGCGATGAAGCTTTTGACAAGTAGAAGTCTCCAAATTGGGTAGTTTTGTACAACAAGTTGAAAGTTGACTATATGTTTGAGGTTTGGCATCAGAAATTTCAAAGATGAGGGAATGGTCGACTCCTATTTTAATGAGTAGAGCCAGTGGAAGGATGAGGATTGATAAAAGAGTTAATTGAATCATCACGAGGGAAGGGAGAGCGAACTACATGTTATTAAGCCAATCTGGTTTTGATATCATGAAAAAAAATAAGCCTGATGAAGGAAATGGATAGAAATAAATACAAAGTGAGCTGGAGGAAGTGTACTCATCTCATTTTTTTATCATCTCATTACATTGCAAGAGTAATAGACATATACTTAGCAGTGGAGACTGACTCTGTACATGTTTCAATACAATCTATTACAAGTATATGGCTAGCTGTTAGAGATGGAAGGTGAGGAGGTAATCATAGGGAGAGTTATATATAAATACCTTGTTTGTATTTGTCTTGTTAAATATATGAGCTAATAAAAACTAGTTGATCTTGTGCTAGTCATTAAGTAAGACATGATAAAAACCAACAAGCTTTTTTGGCAAACCTAGATTTGATTTCACAATGATAATATTTTTTTAAAATTTCTGCAAATTAAACTCGGTTGGCACCTAATATTTTGTTCATCATGTTTATGTTTCAAAGATCAGAAGGAATACAAATGAAACTTTTCAAATATCACAATGCAAAATGAAAATTGTTCGTATCTGGAGGCGCAGCAGTCGCTACGCTAATGGAGTCACCGTATTGGTGGACATTATGTCATGATTATAAAAGAAGAAAGATTATAGCTTCTCTTTAATTCGACATAGTTTTTTATCAAGGCATGTTGTGCGAATTATGTTCAAAAATATAAATATAAATAAAATATGAGTTTCATCATGTTATGATATACATGGAATTTGTCCGCCCCCAATGCCAACCCTTTCATTTTTCTCTAATCAGAATAAGAATGGCGAATCTCGCAGATTTTCAAATGATCAGACAGCAAATTTCCAAACAAGCTATTAAAAAGCAATTTCTTTCATGTTTTGTTTTCCACCAAAGCAGAGGAGAGGCCGCTTATGAATTTGGTAAAATAGACAACCTTAAGCACAATCACTTCCAGCTTTTAACACATAATACATTTAACTTAGTACCTGAGATCCAATAAGAGACCGGCTGATAATCAATTTAGCTAACCCATGGCATACTTCTGTGTCCAGCTCCTTGCGGTAGTCTCATACTTGTTCTTATCCGTCTTATACATATGTGCGATCTCTGGAACCAATGGATCATCTGGGTTTGGATCTGTCAATAATGAACATATTGAAAGCAGGACCTGGCAATATTCAAGTTCAAATCAGTTAGACACGCAAACAAGAAGTAACAGAGAGTATATTAATAAGTTAGTCTGTCTTTATACATATTTCTGAATTCAATCTTAATAGAACCGGTACACTGATTCCAACACTGCTTTTCTGATAGAGATTTAAATGAACATGTTGGTAGATTAGTAGAAGATTTTAGAAATTTTCATGGCGATTATAATTTTGGAATGATTAATGAAGAAGGTAGAAACATATTAGAATTTGAATTAACTTATAATTTCGTTATTGTTAATACTTTATCAAAAAAAAAAATGAGCATACTATATTACCTGTAATAATGGATCTAATAAAACACAAATTGATTATTTTCTTATGAAAAAAAGGGGTCGTAGAGAATGTAAAAGTGTAAGGTCATTTCAAATGAATGCTTAAGCACTCAACATCGATTATTAGTTAACATTTTAAGATGAGTTATAAAATAAAGAATACATTACAACCTTGACATAGAATTAGATAGGGTACCTAAAAAATAAATAAAATTATTTTTAAAAGTAAATTTCAAGATTTCAAGATTTAAAATGTTCACGAAGAAGTTGATTCTATGTGAGATAAAGTAACAAACACTAGTAAACAAATGCCAAAAAATAAAACTGGAGAATAAAAAGGAAAATTTTATAAATAAAAATATTCTCGAGTGAAATAATAAAGTGCAAGCAAGGAAAAAATATAAGAAATTGTGCTATAAAAATTTGTTTAAATGTAAATGCTTAGAGAATCAAGAAAAATATAAGGTGACCTCTAGGGAGTTTAAAAGAACAACTTGTGATGCTAAGAATTTTGTTTTTAGTGATCTTTATAATAAATTAGATACTAAAAAGTAGGGTTTTCAAAATGACTCGTTCACGAACAGCTCGAGTTCGGCTCGTTATATATATATATATATATAACTTTTTTCTATAAAGATTGGCCAGAGGCTATGATACGAGCCTCAAACCAACCTCATGTGTCTAACTACTCCACTTTTCTGCACACAAGAGGGTTCAAATCTCTGACCACAGAGGACTTAGAACTAACTTCGCAGATGTCAACTAAAGAGTCGGGAATGTGCCACATGTATACATAGATATACGTGTATGTATGTATATATATATAACGAATAATTTTTGTGCTGATGTATAGAAAGCCTAACACGAACAGAGATTTGTTCGTTTGTGTTCGGCTCGTTATACATATATGTGTGTNACGCTACTACTGCAAGTCTAGGATTTGCATCATTGATCTTTTTTTTTTTGTGAGCAGGCTAGAGTGAGATATGATAGCTGGGAAGAAGTAATGTTGCCTCTAAAGCCAATTACAAGTGTAAATGTGAAATCATATTCTGAACATTTTATTATTGGTTGGATAGGAGGATTTTCAAGAAGTGATGGAATGTCGACGTCTGTTGCATCCACATCTGCTGCTTCTACATCTAGACCATCTACCTCGTGAGCAACTACTTCTAGAGGTGAGTCTACTGAAACTCAAGATCAATTATTGCAGAGGATGATGGACAATATTAATTATACCGCAAATAAGGTATGAAATTTAGAAAATTTTGTAGATCATATTGATCGGTATGCTAGAAGACATAGTGATTATGAGGAGAAATTTCACTCATCTTTGGAGAGTCTCATTAGGGGTAATCAA
>JXCR01044133.1:36285-48893 GCA_002079205.1 Phalaenopsis hybrid cultivar
AGTTCAAATTCACCCTCATTGGGATGTTTCAATCGGGACATCTCAAAATGGAAATCGTTCGAAAGGCTTTTGAAGATCTCAAACTATTGGGACTTTAGAAGGTTGGCCTCTTTGATGGGAGACATGTAGTGCTACAATTATCTAAATTGGAAGATTACGCCAAAATATTTTCCAAAAAGTTTATAACAATAAAGAGAAAATGTATGAAACTGCTTAAATGGTCTCCCAAATTTGACTCTAGTCAAGAACCACCTATAGTTTCAATCTGGTTTAAACTACCAGGCCTAAAGTTGCACTACTTCAACCAAAGTCCTTTACTCTATTGAAGCTGCACTAGGGAGACCTATGAAATTGGATGCACCCATCTTCAATCTAACCTGACCTTCAGTTGCAAGAATTCTTGTTGAAATGGATATTGCCCTCCCTGATGTGGATGAAATATGGTTTGGTAATGCCCACAAAGGGTATTGGCAGTCAATTATAGCAGAACAAAGACACTACTACTGCAATCACTGTAAACTGTTTGGGCACACCNGCCCTCCCTGATGTGGATGAAATATGGTTTGGTACTGCCCACAATGGGTATTGGCAGTCAATTATAGCAGAACAAAGACACTACTACTGCAATCACTGTAAACTGTTTGGGCACACCCCTGTCAAATGTTTCAGGCTTCACCCACATTTGAGATCGGCAGGTCCTGACAATATCATCTATGTAGAGAAAAATATGTCAAACACTGTGAATCTTCCAGAAATGTTGAATGAGAATTTGACTCATAAGGCTACTACTCGCCAACCAGACCAGCAGCTTCTGTCTACTGTTATTGAGGCAGTTTTTCCTCAGATTGCAAATTCTACAAATTTTGTTGTAGCAAATGTTAGCCGAAGTGTCTTGGAACCACCTATTGCGAGAGAAGAGGGTACTCAAGTTATGGAGGAGTGTCAGGATCAAGGTGTGTTGCTGGCTGAGCCATATCAGCAGTTTACCTCTATCGAAGATCCACCTATTGCTCACACGAGATTACCTCTGGCAGATGATTGGCAGGTTTACAAATCTAGGAAAAAGAAGAAGAAAGGAATGACAGATCTCAGTANCGAGAGAAGAGGGTACTCAAGTTATGGAGAAGTGTCAGGATCAAGGTGTGTTGCAGGCTGAGCCAGATCAGCAGTTTACCTCCATCGAAGATCCACCTATTGCTCGCACGAGACTACCTCTGGCAGATGATTGGCAGGTTTACAAATCTAGGAAAAAGAAGAAGAAAGGAATGACAGATCTCAGTAACTATCAGGATGACTGTATCATTGTTTCGGGTGGAAGCTCGCATCTCATTATGTTACTGGAATCTCTTCCTACATCCAGGGGAAAGGGAAGCGGTATACCCACCGACTACACCCACCATGANACATCTCATTATGTTACTGGAATCTCTTCCTACGTCCAGGGGAAAGGGAAGCGGTATACCCACCGACTACACCCACCATGATTAGGTGTTGTTTCTTTTTTTTTATNTTGTATCACTGGAATACCATTCCAATACAACCAATTCGTATATGCAGATAGCGTCTGTAATATTCGCTGTAGATGCTGGTGACGGCGTCCAACATCTCTCCCTCAATTGTAAGGACTTCTAGGCTCAAATGTCAGAATTCAGAAACATTTATGCAGCTTTCAGCAAGCATTAAATTTTAAAGTAGAACAGGGAGTAGTTGGCTAATGACTAGATAATAACTCTTCAGAAAACGCCTGCAGTAATATGTAGAAAACCCTGTTTTTTTTTTTCTTTTTGGGAAAATGGAGCGCCTGTAGAAAACCATGTTACTGCAATAATTTTTTATTCGATTACGGCATTCGAAGTGAAATAAACGAAAAATCGCAAGGAAATTGTAGATCACAAGAGATTTTACGAGCTTCGACAATGTGCCTAACTCCTTAGGAGCAGAGCGGTAGTTTCTATTCTAGAAGTAAAAATTATGATTCTCTTAGGAACGCGTAAGGAAATTACAAAAATGTCTCTGTACATACGTGGGGGCATTGCCCCTCCACCCCCAAACCACTTAAAGAAACTCTCCCATTTTGACAGATGCTTCCGCTATGCTCCACTCTGCTATATACATATAACACGCATACACAAGCATATTTTGAGAAAATCAGATCCATGTTAATTCGAATTTCTGTAAAAATTTAATGAATTGTGTGGCGTAAAACAAAACTAGAACTAATTTATAGCTGGTTTGATTTGAAATCAACTATTGGAGCATATGATATAAACTAGATATCGTAGGCGGCTAGGCGATCTGCGCGTGCTTGTCAAATCCACCTTAACTTCTATTGGCTCCTCTTTGGTACTTGCTACTCACATGTGAAGCGTGATGCAATAATGAATTTGGCTTCTTTGGACCAATTTGAGCTGTAAAAGGACAAAGTAATTCGCCACCGTATTTTTTATAAAAACAAATTCCCAAAAACTCGCATGACCTGCGAGCTCATAATGTGCATTAAATATTGTATGAAGTTTTTTATTTTACATAGAAAAGATGAAATATTGTTTTATTTTTGCGGCGCTGTGACGAATCGCTAGGAGAATTACAAGCATCCAGCGAATTATTTTAATCAAATATTATCATATTATTATCAAATATTATTAAAAATTATCACTAAACCATCACTTATCATCAAATCTGGACATATCAGTTTATCTTATCAGCACAAAATATTTTTTTTTCAAGAGTTTTGTGTTCCATAGGGAGGGGTGTAATCGAACCGAACACGAACGAACAGAGCTCGTGTTCGCGTTCGGTTCATTTGAAATTACTTGTGTTTGATATAGGCTCGTGTTTGAAATTGTTCGAGAAGTTAGCGTTCGTGTTCGGTTTGATTTGTTTGAAATACGTTTAAAAACTTTGAAATGTTCGAAAATTTCGAATTGTTTGAATTATTTGAATTGTTTGAATTGTTTGAAATCTTATAAATTTGTTTTTATTGTTTGAATTGTACGAAATATTTCAAAAGCTTAAAATTATATGAAATTAATGCTTAAACATGTATGAATCACAACACAAATGCAAAATAGACGAAGCACAACCCACAATAAAACCATAATATCATATATCGCCCATAAAAAATTCAGATCTAGAGGCAATATGCAAGATTTGACTCCCAAAAACTAAGTTTCACTCAAAGAAACTAAATAAATTTAAAAGAAATATAAGAAAATTTAAGCTAAGAGACAAACTTAAAAATAAATATGAAATTATAGAATTTAATATAAGCTAAAAGGCAAACCAGAAGATCATATTATAATTATAGGATTTTTTTTTTTAAATATGATAAATTCTTAGAGTATATATTATTTTTAAAATATGATAATTTTTTTAATATAAAATTATTTTAAATTATTTTATATTTCGAACAATAACAATTCGAACACGATCGAACAAATGATTGTTCANAAAAACTAATTATGATGAAAAATCTGAAGTAAAAGATTCGGAACACGAGCAAGAAGAGGAATTAGATCAATGTGAAGATCTTTTTTAAGGAAGATTCGAATTATATTCGAGAAAGTTTTGAAATTTTGGACACGATAGAAAAAGATAAATCATTTTATCCATCAATTGAAAAACCTCAAGAACTTAAGTTGAAGTTACTTCTTGATCATTTAAAATATGTCTTTTTAGGTGATTCTTCTATTTTACCCGTTATAATTTCCACACAAAGTTAACGATGAAGGAAAAATAAAAACTGATGAAAATTTTGAAAAATTTTAAGAAAGTTTTTGGATGGACAATTGTTGATATTAAAGAAATCAGTCATTCAATTTGTATGCATAGAATTCATATGGAAGAGCACTGCAAACCCAGGGCTGGTCCTTAAATGAGATTGAATCATGTTATGAAAAAAGTAGTAAAGAAAGAAATTTTAACGCAATTAGATGTTGGAATTATCTACCATATTTCAGATGGTGCATGGGCTAGTTGAATTCACTGTGTTCCTAAGAAAGGAGTAATTGTGACCGTGAAAAAACATAATGATTTAATACCTACTAAACAAGTCACAGAGTGGTGAATATGTATTGATTATAGAAAATTAAGTATTGTCATTAGAAAAGATCATTTTTCATTACCCTTTCTAGATCAAATGTTGGATAGACTAGCTGGACATAAATACTTTTATTTTCTGGATTGATATATTGGTTATCACCAAATACAAATAACTCCTGAGGATCAAAAGAAAGCAACTTTCACCAGTAATTATGATACATTTGCTTTTAGAAGAATGTCTTTTAGTTTATGTAATGCATCTGCTATATTTCAAAGATGTATGATGACAATTTTTTGTGATTTAATTGAAAAATGGATTGAAGTCTTTATGGATTANATGAGACTAAAAAACGCATGGAAAATTGATATTTGGACCTCTGCCAATTATTGATTTCTTTTTAAACACACACACAGATAGAGAGAGGGAGATATACATATATATATATATATATATAACAAAGTTATATAAATATGAGAATAATTTATTGTGGATATAATTTGTAATAATAGTATAATTTTAAAAATAATAATAATGATTAAAAATTCATAAAATTGCAACTTTAGCTTCTAAGTCACCTAATTAGCTAGTTTGAGCTCATATGAATTGAATTTAAGGTTTTTAAATCCATGGTTATAAGTTTTTAATATAAGTTACAGATAAATGTTATATAGAAAAAAAATTTAACCATTTTTTTAGAACTTAATTTGCTTAAAGAATTTATTTGGACAAGTACCCTAAACATGTAAACGAGATCAGTGCATTGATCGAAGTCAGAGGTAGGAGTGGTGATTGTTGAACTAGATGAAGGTTTAGAATATGTTTAGGCTTTAAATTCCATATCTTCAGTTTAGTTTGCATGGGGTGTAAATTTGNTCATCGATCGAATTAGTAGTTGATACTAATTTTTTATTAGTTCAATGTGGAAACGATTCTCAAGGCTATCCAAACCGACCTTATGCATGATTCATGGTCAAACCGATTGAAATGGATGGTCCAATTTATGGCTTGGAAGTCAGAGGTAGGCGTGGTGATTGTTGAACTTGATGATGAAGGTTTAGAATATGTTTAGGCTTTAAATTCCATATCTTCAGTTTAGTTTGCATGGGGTGTAAATTTGTTGTGGAGGTGAGAGGAAGTGAGGATTATTGAGAAGGTATTATTTGTTCTAAGATGGATGCAAGGGATTGTGGGGAGGGGATGGTCTTGATAACTGAATGAGTGGAGTTGGAGGTAATGTATTGAAGTTGAGATGGAATTGTTGTTGTATTAATATGGATTAAAGGATGTGATGTTGAAGGTAGGAACGAGTATGTAGAAAATGATAATGGAGAAGAGGTTGATTCAATGGTTGTATTGGATTGCTGAGAATGTGGTTTGTGTTGGGATAAGTATACCTGTCGAAGGTAACATGAAAAAAGATGATAATTTTGCCAANGGGAGGTGGGAGGTGAGAGGAAGTGAGGATTATTGAGAAGGTATTATTTGTTCTAAGATGGATGCAAGGGATTGTGGGGAGGGGATGGTCTTGATAACTGAATGAGTGGAGTTGGAGGTAATGTATTGAAGTTGAGATGGAGTTGTTGTTGTGTTAATATGGGATTAAAGGATGTGATGTTGAAGGTAGCGACGAGTATGTGGCAAATGGTAATGGAGACGAGGTTGATTCAATGGTTGTATTGGATTGCTGAGAATGTGGTTTGTGTTGGGATACGTATACCTGTCGAAGGTAACATGAAAAAAGATGATAATTTTGCCAATATGTGGATTATAACAATGATATCTTTTATGTGAAAAAAAAAAAAATCTAATGAAAACTCGTGGATTAGAATAAGGAGAGAGTTTGTTTAGGGTGTGTGGTTGGAGTGATGGAAAGCACAAACAACCAATCACTTCGAAGTGAGAATAGGTGATAGATTTTTTTAATAGTAGCTGAAATGGATATTTCTTTTTTGTAGTCACTAGATATCTTGTTAATATGGTGGTTAGTTATAAGGACGGCATCTACCAACAAGTGGAGCGATAGATGAGCTTCATTTAGAAGTGCATGGATTACTTCAATTAGGTGATGGTGTTCACAAAGTTAGTTAGAAAGTTGAGAGTGTGGTTGGTGTATTCACCCGCACAGTCTAATATGAGAATTTTGATGTGGTATTGAATTAATTTTTAACCATAAGAGTGACTTGAATGAATTTGTGTGTTGTATCAGATTTATCATACATAAGAAAGACCGAACAAAAGTGAAATGAGTCATCAATGAACAACACGGACTACGGGTGGTAATAATCAGTAATGGGGGAACAATCAAGTAAACCCATTGGGAAACTGGAACAAAAATTATAGATCTACTTATCCTCCAAGTTTCAATAGTAATCCAGAATTTAAGGAGAAGAAGTTATCTATAAAAGAAGTTGTGTTACAAATGAGAAACAATTACAAAGTCAATGAGCTACAATTAGAAATATTGAGAATCAACTTTGACAAATCGCAAATTCATTAAGTAATAATTTCAAGGAACGCTTCTTAATAATACTGAAACAAATCCGCAAGTCCAGAATAAAGTGCAAGTAAAAGCCATTCAACTTAGAATCGAAAGAAAGTTGGAATGTAGGTTCAAAAAGAAACTGAAGTAGAGAGAGAAGAAAATGAAGAATCAAAAGAGGACTCTCCAAAAGATTCTAAAAGACCTATTTCTCTGCTGAAAATTGATTTAGTAAAACCATCACCTCCATTTCCTCNGGTTTCAACAGTAATCCAGAATTTAAGGAGAAGAAGTTATCTGTAAAAGAAGTTGTGTTACAAATGGGAAACAATTACAAAGTCAATGAGCAACAATTAGAAATATTGAGAATCAACTTTGACAAATCGCAAATTCATTAAGTAATAAATCCCAAGGAACACTTCCTAATAATACTGAAACAAATCCGAAAGTCCAGAATAAAGTGCAAGTAAAAGCCATTCAACTTAGAATCGGAAGAAAGTTGGAATGTAGGTTCAAAAAGAAACTGAAGTAGAGAGAGAAGAAAATGAAGAATCAAAAGAGGACGCTCCAAAAGATTCTAAAAGACCTATTTCTCTGCTGAAAATTGATTTAGTAAAACCATCACCTCCATTTCCTCAGAGATTTCGTCAACAGAAGTTGGATAAGCAATTTTCAAAATTTCTGAAAATTTTTAAGAAGTTTATAATTAATATTCCATTTGCTGAAACTTTAGAACAAATGTCAAGCTATGTAAAGTTTATGAAGGATATTCTCAACAGAAAAATGAAGTTTGAAGATAATAAGACTGTTGCACTTAGTGAGGAGTGATGTGCAATTATTCAGAAAAAACTTCCTAAAAAGCTTAAAGATCTTGGTAGTTTTACTATTTCATGTGTGATANTTGTGCAATTATTCAGAAAAAACTTCCTAAAAAGCTTAAAGATCTTGGTAGTTTTACTATTTCATGTGTGATAGGAGACAAATTTTATGGGAAGTTTTATGTGATTTAGGTGCAAGCATTAACCTTATGTCATTATCAATATTTAAAAAACTATAGTTAGCATATCATTCGATAACGTACCCTAAAAAAGTTATCGAAGATGTTCTAGTGAAGGTGGATCAATTTATCTTTCATGTTGATTTCATTGTGTTGGATATGGAGGAAGATAAAGAGATACCTATCATTNGTAGTTAGCATATCATTCGATAACGTACCCTAAAAAAGTTATCGAAGATGTTCTAGTGAAGGTAGATCAATTTATCTTTCATGTTGATTTCATTGTGTTGGATATGGAGGAAGATAAAGAGATATCTATCATTCTGGGGAGACCTTTCCTAGCCACAGAAAGAGGAATGATAGATGTACAGAAAGGGGAATTAATTATGTGTATCAATGATCAAATTGTTACTTTTAACATTTCAAGATCAATGAAATATCCTGCAAAAGGTAAAGATGATGAATGTTATAGAATTGATGTTATAAGATATCTGAGTGAATGTCATTTCAAAACTAATTATGATGAAAAATCCGAAGTAAAAGATTTGGAACACGAGCAAGAAGAGGAATTAGTTCAATGTGAAGATCTTTTTAAGGAAGATTCGAATTATATTCGAGAAAGTTTTGAATTTTTGGACACGATAGAAAAAGATAAATCATTTTATCCATCAATTGAAAAACCTCAAGAACTTAAGTTGAAGTTACTTCCTGATCATTTAAAATATGTCTTTTTAGGTGATTCTTCTAATTTACCCGTTATAATTTCCACACAAAGTTAACGATGAAGGAAAAAGAAAAACTGATGAAAATTTTGAAAAATTTTAAGAAAGTTTTTGGATGGACAATTGTTGATATCAAAGAAATCAGTCATTCAATTTGTATGCATAGAATTCATATGGAAGAGCACTGCAAACTCAGGGCTGGTCCTTAAATGAGATTGAATCATGTTATGAAAGAAGTAGTAAAGAAAGAAATTTTAACGCAGTTAGATGTTGGAATTATCTACCATATTTCAGATGGTGCATGGGCTAGTTGAATTCACTGTGTTCCTAAGAAAGGAGTAATTGTGACCGTGAAAAAACATAATGATTTAATACCTACTAAACAAGTCACAGAGTGATGAATATGTATTGATTATAGAAAATTAAATATTGTCATTAGAAAAGATCATTTTTCATTACTCTTTCTAGATCAAATGTTGGATAGACTAGTTGGACATAAATACTTTTATTTTCTGGATTGATATATTGGTTATCACCAAATACAAATAACTCCTGAGGATCAAAAGAAAATAACTTTTACCAGTCATTATGATACATTTGCTTTTAGAAGAATGTCTTTTAGTTTATGTAATGCACCTGCTACATTTCAAAGATGTATGATGACAATNACATCTACCAACAAGTGGAGCGATAGATGAGCTTCATTTAGAAGTGTATGGATTACTTCAATTAGGTGATGGTGTTCACAAAGTTAGTTAGAAAGTTGAGAGTGTGGTAGGTGTATTCACCCGCACAGTCTAATATGAGAATTTTGATGTGGTATTGAATTAATTTTTAACCATAAGAGTGACTTGAATGAATTTGTGTGTTGTATCAGATTTATCATACATAAGAAAGACCGAACAAAAGTGAAATGAGTCATCAATGAACAACACGGACTACGGGTGGTAATAATCAGTAATGGGGGAACAATCAAGTAAACCCATTGGGAAACTGGAACAAAAATTATAGATCTACTTATCCTCCAGGTTTCAACAGTAATCCAGAATTTNTAGGCAAACTTAAGTCCAGATGGATGGGCTCATTTGTTGTGATAAAATTTTATTATTATGGTGTTGTGGATATCAAAGATCCAAAAAATGAGAAAATATTTAAAGTGAATGATCATAGACTGAAACCTTATTTTGTAGGGGATAAGCGTAAATTTAACGATCGAATTATGTTGGGTCAACCAGAATAAGCATTGGTTACGTCGAGCTGACAACGTAAAACCAAACGTTTTGTGGGAGGCAACCCATATCAGTGTGTTTTTGCTTTGATTGTTGGTTGTGTGTGATTAAGAAAAATTGGGATAGTATTTTTGAGACTATTATATGTTAGTAATGATTTTAAGACTTTATTTAGTGATCTAGACATGCTAAAATAAGTATTTGGACGTTAAGTTGACTGGTGCAAAATTAAGCACTGGCACTTAAGCGTCAATATTCGGCGCTTAAGCGCGGATGTTAAAAACCATATGTGAAAATTCAATTTCTAGAAGCTTTAAACACCAATTAGTTAACTTAAACGTGTATGGCAGTTTTAGGATGTGCCTAGAAGTTATTTGAGGGATTCAGGCCTAGAAATAGAAGGGTTTTGTGATGGAACTTCACCCTAAAATTATTTTTAGCCCTAAAGTCTAAAAGAAAGAGAGAAATAGAGAAAATGTCTTCATGGGAGATGGATTTAAAGAAAAAGAAAGATGTCATGAGGATGAAGTTCATTAGTCAGAGTGCACAAGAAATGTATAACGGTTTCTTAGTCATTATTATTAAAGGAACAGCGAAAAAGATCAACAAAATTGAGACTAGCGTGGCTTTACTTGAGACAAAGGTAATTGAAGTTAATGCACATTTAGAGCATATTGGATGGCAATTGAAAATGCAATTTAGTTATACTAGTTATATAGAAGAAGCGGATAAGGTGATGTATCTTAAGCAGAAATGGATTGAAGAAGATTGTATCAGAGCTCATCACCACTGTCCATTTTATCAACGCTATATTCCTAATGCCCAAGGAGAGATTAATGAAAGACAGGAATTTGTCCCAACAAATGAATAATGGAATTAAGTTTAGTGTTAGAGTTTGTTTATTAGGAGTCGTTGTTTTTATGTGTTAGTGTTAAATCTTGTTTTTAGTGTTAATGTTTTATGTGTTTAATTGTGAATGTTTGTTAAGTGTTTGTATTTAAGAAAATTTTCTCATCCGAGACTAATTGGAATGAGAATTAAGTGTTACATGTACTTGTACTAGTTCGTAGATGAATATATGTGTTTGTTTGTGTGAAAATTTGTGTTATTTTAGCCTCAAATCGAATTTGTTATATTGAAGAATTTTGAGAAAGAGAAGAGTTAAAGGGAGAGGAAAATAATCATTTAAGTGTTATAAGACTATTTAAGGGTGGTATACTTAGGTTAATAGTGTATTTTACATAAGTTCAAAAATATAAAAAATCATGCACTGGCGCCTAAGTGCCACATTCTTGTGCTTAAGCGCGATGTAATCCGAGAGGCAGGCGCCTAAGCGCCACTTATCCATGCTTAAGTATATGTTCATGAAAATCGGTTCACGAACGATTAAAAGTGAAAAATAACCCCAAAAATTGCCATTTTTACTCCTGTCGTCATCTTCTTCCTCACGAGTTCGCGATTTTGNGTCATTTAAGTGTTATAAGACTATTTAAGGGTGGTATACTTAGGTTAATAGTGCATTTTACATAAGTTCAAAAATATAAAAAATCATGCACTGGTGCCTAAGCGCCACATTCTCGTGCTTAAGTGCGATGTAATCCGAGAGGCAGGCGCCTAAGCGCCACTTATCCATGCTTAAGTATCTGTTCATGAAAATCGGTTCACGAACGATTAAAGGTGAAAAATAACCCCAAAAATTGCCATTTTTACTCCTGTCGTCATCTTCTTCCTCACGAGTTCGCGATTTTGAAGTTAGGGCAAACCTTTTCGTGGAGATTTCTTTGTGGATTTGAGCCAAATTTGCTAGATTTGGATTTCTTAAGGTAAGAGCTTCACTTCTATGCAAAAATTTTGGATTTTCACCATGTATTTTGAGTACATTTAGAAAAACCCAAAAATCAGTATTCATGATGAAAAATGAGGAAAAATTTATAGAGATTGCATAGAAAGTGTAGTTTATGCTTATAGAAGTTAAGTTTAGTGGATTAGACTTAATTTTTGAAATTATTGTGGAATTTTGTGAAATTTGTAGAATGACCCCAAGAATGAAGAGAAGTAAGGGAAATACCCACTTTGATTCGAGCAAGTTTGTGAGTTCGAAAGCTTAGGATAGATATAATGACGCTCTACATTCACGAAAGTTGATTCCTGAGAAATGTTTTAAAAATCCAGGTGGATCCGTGGAAGATTTGATCTTTTGCCGACAATGANATTTGATTCGAGCAAGTTTGTGAGTTCGAAAGCTTAGGATAGATATAATGGCGCTCTACATTCACGTAAGTTGATTCCTGAGAAATGTTTTAAAAATCCAGGTGGATCCGTGGAAGATTTGATCTTTTGCCGACAATGAGAACGATTCTATTGTTTTTCTGTTGTAGTTGTTATTTCTGTAGTTCGGGAGTTCTATGCAAACCTCCCTGAGGCAAAACAAGATCGAGTCACGGTTAGAGACAAATTGGTACATTTTTCACCGGAGGTAATCAATATGTTCACCATTTACCACATGATACTTTGTGTTTTTATGCGAACTATAGTCCGACTGAGACGGAACTGGACGAGATTANCGAGGCAAAACAAGATCGAGTCATGGTTAGAGGCAAATTGGTACATTTTTCACCGGAGGTAATCAATATGTTCTACCATTTACCACATGATACTTTGTGTTTTTATGCGAACTATAGTCCGACTGAGACGGAACTGGACGAGATTATTTCATATTTGACTGTTGGAAGGGGACTCTGGAAAATCACAAATGAGAGGAGAGTCAACTTTTCCACTTCAAAGTTAAGTGCACCATCGAAGGCGTGGCACTACTTTATTTTAGCTCGTTTGATACCGACAAATCATCTTAGTGAAGTTACGAGGGAGAGAGCAACGTTGAATTATTGTATTCAGGAAGGCAAACTTATCAATATTGGAGCTTTGATCTGTCAGACTATCATCAGTTCTCTCACTGGCGCTACTACTGCAGGTCTAGGATTTGCATGCTTGATCTTTTTTTTTTTTTTGTGAGCGGGCTAGAGTGAGATATGATAGCTGGGAAGAAGTAATGTTGCCTCTAAAGCCAATTACAAGTGTAAATGTGAAATCATATTCTGAACATTCTATTATTGGTTGGATAGGAGGATTTTCAAGAAGT
>JXCR01044133.1:49936-75048 GCA_002079205.1 Phalaenopsis hybrid cultivar
TTCTTATTAAAAATTTTCAGTCATGGCAACAAGTTTTGTTATATAATGTAAGGTTAAGATTATTTCCAGGCAAACTTAAGTCCAGATGGATGGGCTCATTTGTTGTGATAAAATTTTATTATTATGGTGTTGTGGATATCAAAGATCCTAAAAATGAGAAAATATTTAAACTGAATGATCATAGACTGAAACCTTATTTTGTAGGGGATCAGCGTAAATTTAACGATCGAATTATGTTGAGTCAACCAGAATAAGCATTGGTTACGTCGAGCTGACAACGTAAAACCAAACGTTTTGTGGGAGGCAACCCATAGTTATCAGTGTGTTTTTGCTTTGATTGTTGGTTGTGTGTGATTAAGAAAAATTGGGATAGTATTTTTTAGACTATTATATGTTAATAATGATTTTAAGACTTTATTTAGTGATCTAGACATGCTAGAATAAGTATTTGGACGTTAAGTTGACTGGTGCAAAATTAAGCACTGGCACTTAAGCGTCAATATTCGGTGCTTAAGCGTGTATGGCAGTTTTAGGATGTGCCTAGAAGTTATTTGAGGGATTCAAGCCTAGAAATAGAAGGGTTTTGTGATGGTACTTCACCCTAAAATCATTTTTAGCCCTAAAGTCTAAAAGAAAGAGAGAAATAGAGAAAATGTCTTCATGGGAGATGGATTTAAAGAAAAAGAAAGATGTCATGAGGATGAAGTTCATTAGTCAGAGTGCACAAGAAATGTATAACGGTTTCTTAGTCGTTATTATTGAAGGAACAGCGGAAAAGATCAACAAAATTGAAACTAGCGTGGCTTTACTTGAGACAAAGGTAATTGAAGTTAATGCACATTTANACAACAATTATTCTCCAAGTTCTGTTAGTGCAATTTCTATATTGAAAGCATTTTTTTCATAGGCCACATGGCTAGCATGACAAGTATCACTGAATATCAACAAAAAGTCCCTGCTATCACTGNCTAATTTAGCTTATCCAACAAATGTAAGTGAAATTAGGAGTTTTTTAGGACATGTTCGATTCTTCAGACGATATATTAAAGTCTTTTCAAAAATTGCTAAGCTTTTATGTCATTTATTGGAGAAAAGATGCAATTTTCAATTTTGATGAAGAGTGCCTAAAAGATTTTGAGTTATTAAAAGAAAAATTAGTCACTGCACCAATTATAGTTTCACCAGATTGGGGAAAACTTTTTGAACTGATGTGTGATGCTAGTGATTATGTTATTGGAGTTGTTCTAAGACAAAGATGTGATAAAATTTTCAAAGTAATTTACTATGCTAGTAAAACTCTTAATGAAACTCAAATTAATTGAACTAAAAAAGAGTTATTAGCAATAGTATATACCTTTGATAAATTTAGATCATATTTAATTTGAACTCATTGAGTAGTGCATACGTAACATTCTGCTTTTAAATACTTGATGAATAAAAAAATGCTAAACATAGACTTATAAGATGGATTCTTCTTTTGCAAGAGTTTGATTTTATAATAGTAGATCGGAACGGAACTGAAAATCAAATTACTGATCATTTGTCCAAACTTGAGTTAGAAAAACCACTATGTTTTGAAAAAGAAATTAATGAACATTTTTCAGATGAAAAATTGTTTAATATTAATGAGTGGCGTGTTCTGTGGTATGTAGACATTGTGAACTTTCTTGTTAGTGATATTATATCCTATGAAATGACATACCAACAGTAAAGGAAATTTATTTCTGAAGCTAAGACTTATTTTTGGGATGACCCATTTTTATATAAACAAAGAAATGATCTGATTATTTGAAGACGTGTACCTTTAGTAGAAACTTATCAAATTATCCAAAAATGTCATAATTCTAATTTTGGGGGGCATTTTGATGGTTGATAAAATAACATACAAAATTTTACAATATGGGTTTTGTTGGCCTACTATAATTAGAGATGTTAATGTTTATATCAAAACATGTGATAGATGTCAACGAGTAGGCAATATTTCTAGAAGAAATGAGATGCCCCTCAATTATATGCTAGAACGTTGAAATATTTGATATTTGGGGATTAGATTTCATGGGTCCATTTATACCATCTTTCAAAAAAAAAATATTTGATGTTTGGGGATTAGATTTCCTGGGACCATTTATACCATCTTTCGGAAATTTAGAAATAGTAGGCAATATTTCTAGAAGAAATGAGATACCCCTCAATTATATGCTAGAAGTTGAAATATGTAGGCAATATTTCTAGGAGAAATGAGATGCCCCTCAATTATATGCTAGAAGTTGAAATATTTGATGTTTGGATTAATTCATGGGTATTGATACCATCTTTCGGAAATTTATATATACTATTAACAGTGAACTATGTAACCAAATGGATAGAAGTTGTTGTTTTACCTTGATGTGATGTTCAAAGTGTTGCAAAATTTTTGAAAACGAACATATTTTGTAGATTTGGGATGTCGAGTGATCATAACTGATGGGAGAAGTCATTTCAGAAATGTCATAATGGAAAAATTATTAAAGAAATATCATATAAACCATAGAATTGCTACTGCTTATCATCCTCAGACAAGTGATTTGACTGAATTATCCAATCGGGAAATTAAAAGAATTATGGAAAAATCTGTGAATCCAACAAAAATGGATTGATCAGCAAACTTGACTATGCTTTGTGGGCTTATAGGACTGCATACATAACTCTTATAAGAATGTCCCCGTATAGGCTAATATTTGGGAAAATTTGTCATTTACCAGTTAAACTTGAGCATAAAGCATATTTGGCTATTAAAGAGCTTAATTATAATTTGAAAGATGCTGGTGAGAAAAGATTATTGCAATTAAATGAGCTTGAAGACATAAGAAATGAGTTTTATGAGAGTGTTAAGATATACAAAGAAAGATGAAGATGTGGCATGATCGAAAGATTCTTATTAAAAATTTTCAGTCATGGCAACAAGTTTTGTTATATAATGTAAGGTTAAGATTATTTCTAGGCAAACTTAAGTCCAGATGGATGGGCTCATTTGTTGTGATAAAATTTTATTATTATGGTGTTGTGGATATCAAAGATCCTAAAAATGAGAAAATATTTAAACTGAATGATCATAGACTGAAACCTTATTTTGTAGGGGATCAGCGTAAATTTAACGATCGAATTATGTTGAGTCAACCAGAATAAGCATTGGTTACGTCGAGCTGACAACGTAAAACCAAACGTTTTGTGGGAGGCAACCCATAGTTATCAGTGTGTTTTTGCTTTGATTGTTGGTTGTGTGTGATTAAGAAAAATTGGGATAGTATTTTTTAGACTATTATATGTTAATAATGATTTTAAGACTTTATTTAGTGATCTAGACATGCTAGAATAAGTATTTGGACGTTAAGTTGACTGGTGCAAAATTAAGCACTGGCACTTAAGCGTCAATATTCGGTGCTTAAGCGTGTATGGCAGTTTTAGGATGTGCCTAGAAGTTATTTGAGGGATTCAAGCCTAGAAATAGAAGGGTTTTGTGATGGTACTTCACCCTAAAATCATTTTTAGCCCTAAAGTCTAAAAGAAAGAGAGAAATAGAGAAAATGTCTTCATGGGAGATGGATTTAAAGAAAAAGAAAGATGTCATGAGGATGAAGTTCATTAGTCAGAGTGCACAAGAAATGTATAACGGTTTCTTAGTCGTTATTATTGAAGGAACAGCGGAAAAGATCAACAAAATTGAAACTAGCGTGGCTTTACTTGAGACAAAGGTAATTGAAGTTAATGCACATTTAGAGCATATTGGATGGCAATTGAAAATGCAATTTAGTTATACTAGTTATATAGAAGAAGCGGATAAGGTGATGTATCTTAAGCAGAAATGGATTGAAGAAGATTGTATCAGAGCTCATCACCACCGTCCATTTTATCAACGCTATATTCCTAATGCCCAAGGAGAGATTAATGAAAGACAGGAATTTGTCCCAACAAATGAATAATGGAATTAAGTTTAGTGTTAGAGTTTGTTTATTAGGAGTCGTTTTATGTGTTAGTGTTAAATCTTGTTTTTAGTGTTAATGTTTTATGTGTTTAATTGTGAATGTTTGTTAAGTGTTTGTATTTAAGAAAATTTTCTCATCCGAGACTAATTGGAATGAGAATTAAGTGTTACATGTACTTGTACTAGTTTGTAGATGAATATATGTGTTTGTTTGTGTGAAAATTTGTGTTATTTTAGCCTCAAATCGAATTTGTTATATTGAAGAATTTTGAGAAAGAGAAGAGTTAAAGGGAGAGGAAAATAGTCATTTAAGTGTTATAAGACTATTTAAGGGTGGTATACTTAGGTTAATAGTGCATTTTACATAAGTTCAAAAATATAAAAAATCATGCACTGGTGCCTAAGCGCCACATTCTCGTGCTTAAGTGCGATGTAATCCGAGAGGCAGGCGCCTAAGCGCCACTTATCCATGCTTAAGTATCTGTTCATGAAAATCGGTTCACGAACGATTAAAGGTGAAAAATAACCCCAAAAATTGCCATTTTTACTCCTGTCGTCATCTTCTTCCTCACGAGTTCGCGATTTTGAAGTTAGGGCAAACCTTTTCGTGGAGATTTCTTTGTGGATTTGAGCCAAATTTGCTAGATTTGGATTTCTTAAGGTAAGAGCTTCACTTCTATGCAAAAATTTTGGATTTTCACCATGTATTTTGAGTACATTTAGAAAAACCCAAAAATCATTATTCATGATGAAAAATGAGAAAAAATTTATAGAAATTGCATAGAAAGTGTAGTTTATGCTTATAGAAGTTAAGTTTAGTGGATTAGACTTAATTTTTGAAATTATTGTGGAATTTTGTGAAATTTGTAGAATGGCCCCAAGAATGAAGAGGAGTAAGGGAAATACCCAATTTGATTCGAGCAAGTTTGTGAGTTCGAAAGCTTAGGATAGATATAATGGCGCTCTACATTCACGTAAGTTGATTCCTGAGAAATGTTTTAAAAATCCAGGTGGATCCGTGGAAGATTTGATCTTTTGCCGACAATGAGAACGATTCTATTGTTTTTCTGTTGTAGTTGTTATTTCTGTAGTTCGGGAGTTCTATGCAAACCTCCCCGAGGCAAAACAAGATCGAGTCATGGTTAGAGGCAAATTGGTACATTTTTCACCGGAGGTAATCAATATGTTCTACCATTTACCACATGATACTTTGTGTTTTTATGCGAACTATAGTCCGACTGAGACGGAACTGGACGAGATTATTTCATATTTGACTGTTGGAAGGGGACTCTGGAAAATCACAAATGAGAGGAGAGTCAACTTTTCCACTTCAAAGTTAAGTGCACCATCGAAGGCGTGGCACTACTTTATTTTAGCTCGTTTGATACCGACAAATCATCTTAGTGAAGTTACGAGGGAGAGAGCAACGTTGAATTATTGTATTCAGGAAGGCAAACTTATCAATATTGGAGCTTTGATCTGTCAGACTATCATCAGTTCTCTCACTGACGCTACTACTGCAAGTCTAGGATTTGCATCATTGATTTTTTTTTTTTTGTGAGCGGGCTAGAGTGAGATATGATAGCTGGGAAGAAGTAATGTTGCCTCTAAAGCCAATTACAAGTGTAAATGTGAAATCATATTCTGAACATTCTATTATTGGTTGGATATGAGGATTTTCAAGAAGTTATGGAATGTCGACGTCTGCTGCATCCACCTCTGCTGCTTCTACATCTAGACCATCTACCTCGTGAGCTACTACTTCTAGAGGTGAGTCTACTGAAACTCAAGATCAATTATTGCAGAGGATGATGGACAATATTAATTATACCGCAAATAAGGTACGAAATTTAGAAAACTTTGTAGATCATATTGATCGGTATGCTAGAAGACATAGTGATTATGAGGAGAAATTTCACTCATCTTTGGAGAGTCTCATTAGGGGTAATCAAAGAGTGAAATTTCCCTCATATCCCAGATACCCTGATTATGAGCCTAGATACCCTAATTATGAGCCTACAGTGTCTAGAATAGCAGTGATTCTAATGATGAGGAAGAGGACTGAGTTATTTTTATATTTGTAATATGTGATGGACTACATGGTTTGGACTTGATACATTTGAGTTTATGTACTTGTTTGGACTATGTGATGTGTTGAATTTTTTGTTAAATTGTTATTGTAATGTTTGTGTTTTGTTAGTATTTTGTTTTAAATTCTAGGGTAGTAATTGTTGTTGTATGTTGAGTAATGTGTTTTAGTCAGTTAGGATTGAAATTATTTCTCTATCTTTTGAAAAGTTGGAAAATATTATTAGCTTTAATTTTAAACTTTAATTTCAGAAAACTACTACCCTGTATTTTTCTTTTCGGTCATGCATAGCAATACTNTGAATTTTTTGTTAAATTGTTATTGTAATATTTGTGTTTTGTTAGTATTTTGTTTTAAATTCTAGGGTATTAATTGTTGTTGTATGTTGAGTAATGTGTTTTAGTCGGTTAGGATTGAACTTATTTCTCTGTCTTTTGAAAAGTTGGAAAATATTGCTAGCTTTAATTTTAAACTTTAATTTCAGAAAACTACTAACCTGTATTTTTCTTTTCGGTCATGCATAGCAATACTTTGGAACTCATTTTTTAGTTAAATGGCTCTTGATCGAATTGTCATTTGTAAAAAATTTTCTATGATTGTCCATATGTCAAAATAGGAACTAAGATTAAGAATATAGTGTAGAGTAGATGCAGTGAAAGTGCAATGCCAAAATTTTAGTCGGTTGACACGTATTCAAGATTTGGAAAAACTGCACTATGGACATTAAGATTCGTTTGGCCAAGCAGCAAACTAACCGATTGAGGAATCCTTCAAATCATTTGCGTTGAAGCTTTTGACAAGTCGAAGTCTCCAAATTGGTTATTTTTGTACAAGTTGAAAGTTGACTATATGTTTGAGGTTTGGCATCAGAAATTTCAAAGATGAGGGAATGGTCGACTCCNATAGATGCAGTGAAAGTGCAATGCCAAAATTTTAGTCCGTTGACACGTATTCAAGATCTGGAAAAACTGCACTATGGACATTAAGATTCGTTTGGCCAAGCAGCAAACAAACCGATTGAGGAATCCTTCAAATCATTTGCGATGAAGCTTTTGACAAGTAGAAGTCTCCAAATTGGTTATTTTTGTACAAGTTGAAAGTTGATTATATGTTTGAGGTTTGGCATCAGAAATTTCAAAGATGAGGGAATGGTCGACTCCTATTTTAATGAGTAGAGGAAGTGGAAGGATGAGGATTGATAAAAGAGTTAATTGAATCATCACGAGGGAAGGGAGAGCAAACTACATGTTATTAAGCCATCTGGTTTTGATATCATGAAAAAAAATCAAGCCTACATATGTTGGGCGGACAGAAAGATGAAGGAAATGGATAGAAATAAATACAAAGTGAGCTGGAGGAAGTGTTCTCATCTCATTTTTTTTATCATCTCATTACATTGCAAGAGTAATAGACATATACTTAGCAGTGGAGACCGACTATGTACATGTTTCAATACAATCTATTACAAGTATATGGCTAGCTGTTAGAGATGGAAGGTGAGGAGGTAATCANATATCATGAAAAAAAATCAAGCCGACATATGTTGGGCGGACAGAAAGATGAAGGAAATGGATAGAAATAAATACAAAGTGAGCTGTAGGAAGTGTCTCATCTCATTTTTTTATCATCTCATTACATTGCAAGAATAATAGACATATACTTAGCAGTGTAGACCGACTATGTACATGCTTCAATACAATCTATTACAAGTATATGGCTAGCTGTTAGAGATGGAAGGTGAGGAGGTAATCATAGGGAGAGTTATATATAAATACCTTGTTTGTATTTGTCTTGTTAAATATATGAGCTAATAAAAACTAGTTGATCTTGTGCTAGTCATTAAGTAAGACATGATAAAAACCAACAAGCTTTTTTGGCAAACCTAGATTTGATTTCACAATGATAATATTTTTTTGAAATTTCTGCAAATTAAACTCGGTTGGCACCTAATATTTTGTTCATCATGTTTATGTTTCAAAGATCAGAAGGAATACAAATGAAACTTTTCAAATATCACAATGCAAAATGAAAATTGTTCGTATCTGGAGGCGCAGCAGTCGCTACGCTAATGGAGTCACCGTATTGGTGGACATTATGTCATGATTATAAAAGAAGAAAGATTATAGCTTCTCTTTAATTCGACATAGTTTTTTATCAAGGCATGTTGTGCGAATTATGTTCAAAAATATAAATATAAATAAAATATGAGTTTCATCATGTTATGATATACATGGAATTTGTCCGCCCCCAATGCCAACCCTTTCATTTTTCTCTAATCAGAATAAGAATGGCGAATCTCGCAGATTTTCAAATGATCAGACAGCAAATTTCCAAACAAGCTATTAAAAAGCAATTTCTTTCATGTTTTGTTTTCCACCAAAGCAGAGGAGAGGCCGCTTATGAATTTGGTAAAATAGACAACCTTAAGCACAATCACTTCCAGCTTTTAACACATAATACATTTAACTTAGTACCTGAGATCCAATAAGAGACCGGCTGATAATCAATTTAGCTAACCCATGGCATACTTCTGTGTCCAGCTCCTTGCGGTAGTCTCATACTTGTTCTTATCCGTCTTATACATATGTGCGATCTCTGGAACCAATGGATCATCTGGGTTTGGATCTGTCAATAATGAACATATTGAAAGCAGGACCTGGCAATATTCAAGTTCAAATCAGTTAGACACGCAAACAAGAAGTAACAGAGAGTATATTAATAAGTTAGTCTGTCTTTATACATATTTCTGAATTCAATCTTAATAGAACCGGTACACTGATTCCAACACTGCTTTTCTGATAGAGATTTAAATGAACATGTTGGTAGATTAGTAGAAGATTTTAGAAATTTTCATGGCGATTATAATTTTGGAATGATTAATGAAGAAGGTAGAAACATATTAGAATTTGAATTAACTTATAATTTCGTTATTGTTAATACTTTATCAAAAAAAAAAATGAGCATACTATATTACCTGTAATAATGGANGCATGTTGGTAGATTAGTAGAAGCTTTTAGAAATTTTCATGGTGGTTATAATTTTGGAATGATTAATGAAGAAAGTAGAAACATATTGGAATTTGAATTAGCTTATAATTTCGTTATTGTTAATACTTTATCCAAAAAAAAATGAGCATACTATATTACCTGTAATAATGGATCTAATAAAACACAAATTGATTATTTTCTTATGAAAAAAAGGGGTCGTAGAGAATGTAAAAGTGTAAGGTCATTTCAAATGAATGCTTAAGCACTCAACATCGATTATTAGTTAACATTTTAAGATGAGTTATAAAATAAAGAATACATTACAACCTTGACATAGAATTAGATAGGGTACCTAAAAAATAAATAAAATTATTTTTAAAAGTAAATTTCAAGATTTCAANGTGAATGCTTAAGCACTCAGCATCGATTATTAGTTAACATTTTAAGATGAGTTATAAAATAACATTGACATAGAATTAGATAGGGTACCTAAAACATAAATAAAATTATTTTTAAAAGTAAATTTCAAGATTTCAAGATTTGGAATGTTCACGAAGAAGCTGATTCTATGTGAGATAAAGTAACAAACACTAGTAAACAAATGCCAAAAAATAAAACTGGAGAATAAAAAGGAAAATTTTATAAATAAAAATATTCTCGAGTGAAATAATAAAGTGCAAGCAAGGAAAAAATATAAGAAATTGTGCTATAAAAATTTGTTTAAATGTAAATGCTTAGAGAATCAAGAAAAATATAAGGTGACCTCTAGGGAGTTTAAAAGAACAACTTGTGATGCTAAGAATTTTGTTTTTAGTGATCTTTATAATAAATTAGATACTAANTAATTTTATAAATAAAAATATTCTCGGGTGAAATAATAAAGTGCAAGCAAGGAAAAAATATAAGAAATTGTGCTATAAAAATTTGCTTAAATGTAAATGCTTAGAGAATCAAGAAAAATATAAGGTGACCTCTACGGAGTTTAAAAGAACAACTTGTGATGCTAAGAATTTTGTTTTTAGTGATCTTTATAATAAATTAGATACTAANATTTAAATGTAAATGCTTAGAGAATCAAGAAAAATATAAGGTGGCCTCTAGGGAGTTTAAAAGAACAACTTGTGATGCTAAGAATTTTATTTTTAGTGATCTTTATAATAAATTAGATACTAAAAAGTAGGGTTTTCAAAATGACTCGTTCACGAACAGCTCGAGTTCGGCTCGTTATATATATATATATATATAACTTTTTTCTATAAAGATTGGCCAGAGGCTATGATACGAGCCTCAAACTAACCTCATGTGTCTAACTACTCCACTTTTCTGCACACAAGAGGGTTCAAATCCCCGACCACAGAGGACTTAGAACTAACTTCGCAGATGTCAACTAAAGAGTCGGGAATGTGACACATGTATACATAGATATACGTGTATGTATGTATATATATATATAACGAATAATTTTTGTGTTGATGTATAGAAAGCCTAACACGAACAGAGATNAACCAACCTGATGTGTCTAACTACTCCACTTTTCTGCACACAAGAGGGTTCAAATCTCCGACCATAGAGGACTTAGAACTAACTTCGAAGATGTCAACTAAAGAGTCAGGAATGTGCCACATGTATACATAGATATACGTGTATGTATATATATATATATATATATAACGAATAATTTTTGTGTTGATGTATAGAAAGCCTAACACGAACAGAGATTTGTTCGTTTGTGTTCGGCTCGTTATACATATATGTGTGTGTGTAGATATATATATATATATATATATATATATATATATATATATATATATATATATATATATAGTTCCAACCTGGTTAACAAGTTCAAATTCACCCTCATTGGGAAATTTCAATCGGGACATCTCAAAATGGAAATCGTTCGAAAGGCTTTTGAAGATTTCAAACTATTGGAACTTTAGAAGGTTGGTTTCTTTGATGGGAGACATGTAGTGATACAATTATCTAAATTGGAAGATTACGCCAAAATATTTTCCAAAAAATTTATGACAATAAAGAGAAAATGTATGAAACTGCTTAAATGGTCTCCCGAATTTGACTCTAGTCAAGAACCACCTATAGTTCCAATCTGATTTAAACTACCAGGCCTAAAGTTGCACTACTTCAACCACCAAGTCCTTTACTCTATTCAAGCTGCACTAGGGAGACCTATGAAATTGGATGCACCCATCTTCAATCTAACCTGACCTTCAGTTGCAAGAATTCTTGTTGAAATGGATATCACCCTCCCTGATGTGGACGAAATATGGTTTGGTACTGCCCACAATGGGTATTGGCAGTCAGTTATAGCAGAACAAAGACACTACTACTGCAATCACTGTAAACTGTTTGGGCACACCTCTGTCAAATGTTTCAGGCTTCACCCACATTTGAGATCGGCAAATCCTAACAATATCATCTATGTAGAGGAAAATATGTCAAACACTGTGAACCTTCCAGAAATGTTGAATGAGAATTTGACTCATAAGGCTACTACTCACCAACCAGACCAGCAGCTTCTGTCTACTGTTATTGAGGCAGTTTTTCCTCAGATTGCAAATTCTACAAATTTTGTTGTAGCAAATGTTAGCCGAAGTGTCTTGGAACCACCTATTGAGAGAGAAGAGGGTACTCAAGTTATGGAGGAGTGTCAGGATCAAGGTGTGTTGCAGACTGAGTCAGATCAGCAGTTTACCTCCATCGAAGATCCACCTATTGCTCACACGAGACTACCTCTGGCAGATGATTGGCAGGTTTACAAATCTAGGAAAAAGAAGAAGGAATGACAGATCTCAGTAACTATCAGGATGACTGTATCATTATTTCGGGTGGAAGCTCACATCTCAGTATGTTACTGGAATCTCTTCCTACATCCAGGGGAAAGGGAAGCGGTATACCCACCGACTACACCCACCATGATTAGGTGTTGTTTCTTTTTTTTTTATTTTTTTGGGGAATACGTTTGTAATTCCTGTGAGTGAGCTCTTTGTACTCATTCACTAAAAATCTTTGTATCCTCTCTTTTTTTATCAAAAAAAAGACATATATGTATATAGATATATATATATATATATATATATATANAGAATGGGCTGGGGCATGAGGTCCCCAACCCACTCTATGGGCTCAACCCCCGCTAGGTCTGGAGGCGACCCAGTGTGCAAATAATCCGAGTACCACCTGGCTTAAGGCGACATTGTGTCACCGGGGAATTCAAACCAGTGACCTAAGGGGACTTACGACCTTCAAAGAGGCTACTCTACCAATAGGCCATGGNTTTTTTAAGAATGGGCTGGGGCGTGAGGTCCCTAACCCACTCTATGGACTCAACCCCCGCTAGGTCTGGAGGCGACCCAGTGTGCAAATAATCTGAGTACCACCTGGCTTAAGGCAACACTGTGTCCCGGGGAATTCAAACCAGTGACCTAAGGGGACTTACGACCTTCAAAGAGGCTACTCTACCAATAGGCCATGGAACGTGCCTAAATAGATATACGTATGTGTGTGTGTGTGTGTGTGTGTGTGTACATACATGTATAGATAGAAATGTATGTATGTATAATCAATTAAAATTATTAATTAAAAGAATAGAATAAAAATAAATTAAATTCTATTTAATTAAATATTTTAATATAAATAATAAGATTTAAATCTCAATCCTACCTTAACGTCATATAGTTACATGATCAGGGATGTTAAAATGGCTCGTTATTCGCGAACAACTCGTGTTCGGCTCACTAAGCAAACAAGTCGAACATCAACAAATTTTTTGAGCTGGATATATTAATAAATTGAAGACGAATAACAACATTTTTTTAATGAGCCGAACAAGAGCCAAGTTTGAGAGCACTCAAGCTCAACTAGTTTACACCTCTACTAAACAGAGTGAAAAATATATGTACAAACTAGTCAAACAAANAGATATATTAATGAATTGAACACGAATAACAACATTTTTTTAATGAGCCGAACAAGAGCCAAGTTTGAGCGCACTCAAGCTCAACTAGTTTACATCTCTACTAAACAGAGTGAAAAATATATGTACAAACTAGTCAAACAAAAAGAAAAGAAAATGAAAGATTTAATNCAAAATGGCTCGTTATTCGCGAACAACTCGTGTTCGGCTCACTAAGCAAACAAGTTGAACATCGACAAATTTTTTGAGCTGGATATATTAATGAATTGAACACGAATAACAACATTTTTTTAATGAGCCGAACAATAGCCAAGTTTGAGCGCACTCAAGCTCAACTAGTTTACACCTCTACTAAACAGAGTGAAAAATATATGTACAAACTAGTCAAACAAAAAGAAAAGAAAATGAAAGATTTAATTCAAGTGTATTAAAAATTAAAATCAAAAAGTATTTTTCTTAGAGGAAAACATTCAACATAAATGGGTGAGCTATTTTGATAATTTTTTCAATAAAATTTATGAAAATACAATCAATCTTAGTGATCTTAATATCGTTAATAATAATAATTTTTTTTTCTATTTACCGTCGTATTAGTAAAAAAAAAGTTAATGAGGTATTAATGAAAAAACAAAGATGGAAAATCAATAAGACCTAATGATATCCCAATTNTTGATTTTAATATCGTTAATAATAATAAATTTTTTTCTGTTTACCGTCGTATTAGTAAAAAAAAGTTAATGAGGTATTAATGAAAAAACAAAGATGGAAAATCAATAAGACCTAATGATATCCCAATTGAAGTGTAAAAATATTTAGGAGATTTTGAAACTTCTTGGGTTACTAAACTCTTTAATATTGTTTTAAGAAAACTAAAAAGATGTCCAAAAAGTAGAGAAAGAGTATTTTGGTTCCCATTTTTAAGATTGAAGGGGATGCACTAAAGTGTGTGAATTAAGAGCAATTAAGTTAATGTGCATACTTTAAAATTGTGGAAGAGAGTAATTAAACATAGATTAATATGTGATACAAAAATTTTTCATAATAAATTTTGATTTATGTCGGGCAAGTCTACTATAGAAGTTAAACAGTTATTGAGAGATTTGATTGAGAAGTGCAGAGAGAGTAAGAAAGATCTATGTATGATTTTTATTGATTTAGAAAAAGCTTATGACAAGGTTCTAAGAGAAGTTATTTCAAGATTTTTAGAAAAGAAATATGTTGATATGACTTCTATTCAAGTCTTTAAAGATACGTATACTAGAATTGTTACTTGTGTTCAAACTGAAAGTGGATTGACCAAACATTTTCTTATTTCAGTTGGATTACATCAGGGACCTGCTTTTAAGTTCATTTCTTTTTGCTTTAGTTATGGATCCTCTTACTGGACATTTACAAGAGGATGTGGTGATGATATCCTTCTTGGGGATAAGAGTAGAGAAAGAGTTCAAGAAAAACTTGAATTATGGAAGTCTACATTGGAGTCTAGATACTTTCATTTGAATAGATCTAAAATTGAATAATTGAATGCAATTTTAGTAGTAGTAGCTCTAGTGGCAGAGTTGTAACTATGGGTGATCAAATCGTTAAAACTTTTGAACATTTTAGATATCTTGGGGCTATTGTTAAAAGCGATGGTGATATACATGGGAAAGTTACTAGTAGATATCAAGTTGATTGGTTGAAGTGGAGGAAGGCAACAGGCCTATTATGTGGTAGAAAAGTACCCCTTAAACTTAAGGAAAAATTTTATAAGATGGTGGTGAGACCTGCAATATATTATGGTAGAATGTTGGCCTATAAAAGAGAAGCATAAAATAAAGTTAAGTGTTGCTGAGATGAGATTGCTTAGATAGATGAGTGGCTTGACACATAGAGACAATGAAAAACGAATATAACTTCAGTGGAAGAAAGATTAGAGAGGGTTATCTTAGATGGTTTGGTCACATCAAACGTCAACCAACTGATAATCTGATTAGGAGAGTAGATGTTTTAGATTCGAGTTATGTTAAGAATGGCAGAGGTAAAACTAAAAAGATTTGTGCATATTGTAAAAAAAATGATCTTAATGTATTCTAATTAAATGAAAATAACACAAATAGGACACAATGGAAAAAAAAAAAGGTTTCATATAGCTGACCCCACTTAGTGATACAAAGACTTGTGGTTGTTTGTATTGTTAGTATTCCCCGTCATTGAATTTGAGGTGAATTTTAAAAGGATTTATTATCCGAACACCTTGCTCATATAGATTGCTGACAAAAATCATTTAGGTATAAAGTCTTTAATCAAGCAAGTCTTAGCATCTGTGGTGAAAGTCAAGTACTATCACCTTTACTGTTTGCCATTCAAGCAAGTTGATGGCAAAGGTATGTCAAGCATACTTAGTTCCTGTTGACAATAGAGGGAACAAGATAGTGGAATAAGATGATGTGCCACATTTTAAAGGAGTTAGATGAATTCTCGACTGAAATGACTAGTCTTCCTTATAAACAAGGAGTGCAGTTCACAATAGAAATGATAGCAAAAATGAATTAATTTCATGATGCCTTATTAAAATGTGGCAATTGAGCAACAAAACGAATTAAGGAAATGACCCTTATTTTTTTCCCAAGGACAAAAATAGACTTTGCATCAATTGCTGTGAGAGAAATCAGATGACTGTCAAGCACAAATAGCCTTTTTCATGAATTGACAATCCATTCGATCAACGAGCAGGATCAACACTGTTTTACAAGATGGACATTATAGATTATCATAAACTCAAGATAAAGGAGCAAGTTATGCTGAAAAGGGTCTTTCATACTTGTTACAGTCATTACATGTTCAACATAATAACACTGAATATCTTTATTGCCCTTACGGACCTAATGAATACCTACTTAATAGAGTACCCAAGTTATATCATTGATGATATTCTAGGGTACATGAAGGTTTGAATTGAGCATGAATGACATTTAAGCTTCGGTCTGAATACAGTGCAAAGGCAACAATTATTCTCCAAATTCTGTTAGTGCAATTTCTATATTGAAAGCATTCTTTTCATAGGCCACATGGCTAGCATGACAAGTATCACTGAATATCAACAAAGTCCCTGCTATCACTGAGATCAACCAGCATGATAAAAGTAAGACACTTCCATGAATTTCTAGATTACAATATGAGATTTTTCACAAATACATTAAGAGGAACATTTAAGTTTGACTGGACTAACACTAGCCAGAAGAGTTCTCAGTAACTAAAGAGGCGTCTCATTTCAATGCCTATTATTTTACCAAAAGGAAAATTAATATCTTATGTATTCAAGAAACTAAGTGGGTGGGAGAAAAGGCTAAGGAGATTGATAATTTANATTAATAATAATAAATTTTTTTCTATTTACCGTCGTATTAGTAAAAAGAAAGTTAATGAGGTATTAATGAAAAAACAAAGATGGAAAATCAGTAAGACCTAATGATATCCCAATTGAAGTGTAAAAATATTTAGGAGATTTTGAAACTTCTTGGGTTACTAAACTCTTTAATATTGTTTTAAGAAAACTAAAAAGATGCCCAAGAAGTAGAGAAAGAGTATTTTGGTTCCCATTTTTAAGATTAAAGGGGATGCACTAAAGTGTGTGAATTAAGAGCAATTAAGTTAATGTGCATACTTTAAACTTGTGGAAGAGAGTAATTAAACATAGATTAATATGTGATACAAAAATTTTTCATAATAAATTTTGATTTATGTCGGGCAAGTCTACTATAGAAGTTAAACAGTTATTGAGAGATTTGATTAAGAAGTGCAGAGAGAGTAAGGAAGATCTATGTATGATTTTTATTGATTTAGAAAAAGCTTATGACAATGTTCCAAGAGAAGTTCTTTCAAGATTTTTAGAAAAGAAATATGTTGATATGACTTCTATTCAAGACTTTAAAGATACGTATACTAGAATTGTTACTTGTGTTCAAACTAAAAGTGGATTGACCAAACATTTTTTTATTTCAGTTGGATTACATCAGGGACCTGTTTTTAAGTTCATTTCTTTTTGCTCTAGTTATGGATCCTCTTACTGGACATTTACAAGAAGATGTGGTGATGATATCCTTCTTGGGGATAAGAGTAGAGAAAGAGTTCAAGAAAAACTTGATTTATGGAGGTCTACATTGGAGTCTAGATACTTTCATTTGAATAGATCTAAAATTGAATAATTGAATGCAATTTTAGTAGTAGTAGCTCTAGTGGCGGAGTTGTAACTATGGGTGATCAAATCGTTAAAACTTTTGAACGTTTTAGATATCTTGGGGCTATTGTTAAAAGTGATGGTGATATACATGGGAAGGTTACTAGTAGATATCAAGTTGCTTGGTTGAAGTGGAGGAAGGCAACAGGCCTATTATGTGGTAGAAAAGTACCGCTTAAACTTAAGAAAAAAATTTATAAGATGGTGGTGAGACCTGCAATATTTTATGGTAGAATGTTGGCCTGTAAAAGAGAAGCATAAAATAAAGTTAAGTATTGCTGAGATGAGAATGCTTAGATAGATGAGTGGCTTGACACATAGAGACAAAATGAAAAACGAATATAACTCCAGTGGAAGAAATATTAGAGAGGGTTATCTTAGATGGTTTGGTCACACCAAACGTCAACCAACTGATGATCTGATTAGGAGAGTAGATGTTTTAGATTCGAGTTATGTTAAGAATGGCAGAGGTAAAACTAAAAAGATTTGTGCATATTGTAAAAAAAATGATCTTAATGTATTCTAATTAAATGAAAATAACACAAATAGGACACAATGGAAAAAAAAAGGTTTCATATAGCTGGCCCCACTTAGTGATACAAAGATTTGTGGTTGTTTGTATTGTTAGTATTCCCCGTCATTGAATTTGAGGTGAATTTTAAAAGGATTTATTATCCGGACACCTTGCTCATATAGATTGCTGACAAAAATCATTTTGGGTATAAAGTCCTTAATCAAGCAAGTCTTAGCATCTCTGGTGAAAGTCAAGTACTATCACCTTTACTATTTGCCCTTCAAGCAAGTTGATGGCAAAGGTATGTCAAGCATACTTAGTTCCTGTTGACAATAGAGGGAACAAGATAGTGCAATAAGATGATGTGCCACATTTTTCAGGAGTTAGATGAATTCTCGACTGAAATGACTAGTCTTCCTTATAAACAAGGAGTGCAGTTCACAATAGAAATGATAGCAAAAATGAATTAATTTCATGATGCCTTATTAAAATGTGGCAATTGAGCAACAAAACGAATTAAGGAAATGACCCTTATTTTTTTCCCAAGGACAAAAATAGCCTTTGCATCAATTGCTGTGAGAGAAATCAGATGACTGTCAAGCACAAATAGCCTTTTTCATGAATTGACAATCCATTCGATCAACGAGCAGGATCAACACTGTTTTACAAGATGGACATTATAGATTATCATAAACTCAAGATAAAGGAGCAAGTTATGCTGAAAAGGGTCTTTCATACTTGTTACAGTCATTACATGTTCAACATAATAACACTGAATATCTTTATTGCCCTTACGGACCTAATGAATACCTACTTAATAGAGTACCCAAGTTATATCATTGATGATATTCTAGGGTACATGAAGGTTTGAATTGAGCATGAATGACATTTAAGCTTCGGTCTGAATACAGTGCAAAGGCAACAATTATTCTCCAAGTTCTGTTAGTGCAATTTCTATATTGAAAGCATTTTTTTCATAGGCCACATGGCTAGCATGACAAGTATCACTGAATATCAACAAAAAGTCCCTGCTATCACTGAGATCAACCAGCATGATAAAAGTAAGACACTTCCATGAATTTCTAGATTACAATATGAGATTTTTCACAAATACATTAAGAGGAACATTTAAGTTTGACTGGACTAACACTAGCCAGAAGAGTTCTCAGTAACTAAAGAGGCGTCTCATTTCAATGCCTATTATTTTATCAAATGGAATAGACGGTTCTAAGTATAAAATAATGTCTTTCTACAAGGACTCCGGTGTATGCTGTTACAACATGGACGAGTTATATTTTACAGTACAAAACAACTGAAATCACATGAGAAGAATTATTCTACTTGCAACATGGAGTTAGCAGTCGTAATATTTGCTCCCAAGATTTAGAAGCGCTTCTTAAATGTATTTTATGTCGAGAACTTTACCAACCACCAAATTTTAAAACTTCATATGTGACATAAAAGATGGATTCAGTAATGCAAGGACTACAATATATGCTAACTCAGAAGAATCCTACGAAGACAAATGTAGTTGCTTAAGTGCTAAGTTGGAAGGTTACTCTCCACACAATCGAAGGAAAGCTAAGCAAAGTAATGTCAAGGTCAATTGGATTGATAGACTAATTGAAGCTTGAAGAGAAGCTGGTATAATTGTCGGGAAGATGCAGAGTGCAAGAGAAGTAGTCAAGCAAATTTCCATATTGATAGTTGAATAATATTCTCTCTGAAGGTCAGTTATGTATGTCAAATAGAATATACATCAAGGAATTGCAGGAGTTCACTACACCCTACATCCTAGGATTCACAAAATGTAGTGAGGCTTGAAGAAATTTTTGGTGGCAAGGCTTATTAAACAGATTGGCGAAGTCTGTTGATAAGTACATGGTGTGTCAAATTGTAAAAGCGGAGCACTTGAAACCAACTGAATCATTCCAACTTGGAAGTAGGAGATTTCGTCACCAGATTGCCTACGTAATAAAATCTATTTAGTCGAAAATTGACAGATTGGGAAAGTTTGGGTATCTTTTTTCCATCCAGTAGCCTTGTTTATTAATCAACTAACACATTTGTAAATTGATAAAATTGTCTAACTTCATGGTAAGCACGTCGAAAAGCCTAAGACTATAATTGTTGAAAAACAAACCTTGGGAGAATAATACTTTCTTTCATCATTCACACATAAGGTGCATATATAGGGCAATGTTATCTCCTAATTACAAACTTACCTAATATATCTAATCTAAATACAGAAAGGAGATAATTTTGAAATATAAAAAATATATATAAATGGAAAGAGAATAAAAAACAAATCAAAGAGTTTTTAAGTTGTCTTCCAATTCAATCCTCTAGAATTCTTGTAGGTTGTCGCGGGTCCCAACTTCCTAAAATTCCATACTCCCCTAAAGATGTTGTAGAGACCAAGCTAGTTAATGAACTCTGAGAAGATGCTTCAAAGGAAGAGCTTTAGTGAAGAAATCAACAACTTATTTGTGTGTCGGGATGTAGCTTAGCTGTATAATTCTCTCGTTAATCTTTTCAGAGATGAAATGTCTATCAACTTCAATATACTTGGTTATATCATGATGCACATGATAATTGGAAATCTTGATAATTGATTGATTGTCACAAAACATATGTATAGGTTTATTGGAAGTAAACCCCAATTTCTTTAATAATTTTTGAATCCAGATCCCTTCACAAATTCCCAAAGCGAGTGTCCTATACTCGAATTTTGCACAACTTCTAGGAACAATAATTTGCTTCTTATTCTCTATGTAACCAAATTTTCCCAAACATAGTAGCAGTAACCTGTGGTGAATCTTTTATCAGTGAGTTCCCCAGCCCAACTTGCATCATTGTAGACTTTTACCTCTCTGTTTCTAATTTTCAAATCAGGAATCGTCTTGAAAAACCTCATAATCCTATACACCATCTTCAAATGTTCTTTATTTGGGATATTAAAATATTTGCTTACAATACTGAAAAAGTATATAATATCTGGCCTAGTATGTAACATATAGCAGAGTTATCCTACCAATCATTGGTATCTTCCCTTGTCCACATATATACTTTCTCTTCTCTGTTAGACTTTTTGTTGGTTTCCACTGAAGTAACAGTAGGTTTGCATTCAATCATCGCTATCCTTTAGTAGATCTATGATATATTTCCTTCGGGATCGAATAATGCATGAATTTCTCGGACCTTGCTACCTCCATTCCTAGAAAATATCTTATGGTTCCTCGGTCCCTGATTTCAAACTCAGAGACAAGNGGCAATGCTCTATGGCGCTGAATATTGGCCTTTAAAAGAGAAGCATAATAATAAGTTAAGTGTTGCCGAGATGNATTTGCAAGAAATTTAATTATATATTCCAAATCATTGAGTAAGCTTATTAATGGAAATTAAACTGCAGTCTAACTTTGAAACAAATAAAATAGAGGAAAAAGTGATTAATTGAACGAGAGACTGCATTGAAGATATAAGTGAAGATAAAAGACAATTATCGTTACCACTTTGATCACTCAGAAAAGAAATTTGAGGACAACATTTCCTAAGTGGGGAAAGTATTTGAATAAGTGTGACGACTAAGAACTTTGTATGTATGTATGTATGTATGTATGCATGCATGCATGCATACATACATACATATATATATATATAATTTATCATATATATATTTAGAAAAAAAAGAAAAATACATTAGTTACTTAAATAAAAAGTCTAACAGNTGATGTTGTAGAGACCAAGCTAGTTAATGAACTCTAAGAAGATGCTTCAAAGGAAGAGCTTTAGTGAAGAAATCAACAACTTATTTGTGTCGGGATATAGCTTAGCTGTATAATTATCTCGTTAATCTTTTCAGAGATAAAGTGTCTATCAACTTCAATATACTTGGTTATATCATGATGCACATGATGATTGGAAATCTTGATAATTGTTTGATTGTCACAAAACATATGTATAGGTTTATTGGAAGTAAACCCCAATTTCTTTAATAATTTTTGAATCCAGATCCCTTCACAAATTCCCAAAGCGAGTGTCCTATACTCGAATTCTGCACAACTTCTAGAAACAACAATTTGCTTCTTATTCTCTATGTAACCAAATTTTCCCAAACATAGTAGCAGTAACCTGTGGTAAATCTTTTATCAGTGAGTTCCCCGGCCCAACTTGCATTATTGTAGACTTTTACCTCTCTGTTTCTAATTTTCAAACCAGGAATCGTCTTGAAAAACCTCATAATCCTATACACCATCTTCAAATGCTCTTTATTTGGGATATTCAAATATTTGCTTAGAATAGTGAAAAAGTATATAATATCTGGCCTAGTATGTAACATATAGCAGAGTTATCCTACCAATCATTGGTATCTTCCCTTGTCCACATATATACTTTCTTCTTCTCTGTTAGACTTTTTGTTGGTTTCCACTGAAGTATCAGCAGGTTTACACTCAATCATCGCTATCCTTTAGTAGATCTACGATATATTTCCTTCGGGATCGAATAATGCATGAATTTCTTGGACCTTGCTACCTCCATTCCTAGAAAATATCTTATGGTTCCTCGGTCCCTGATTTCAAACTCAAAGATAAGCACTTATTTAAGTTTAAGAATATTTATTTTATCCTCAGCAGTAAGAATCATATCATTTACATTACATCTCTGAGTGTGTTTTATGAACAGTGTGCGATCAGCCTAACTTTGAGAATATCAATTAGGTCTCATGGTTTTTAGCAAACCTTTCAGGCCACGTTGTTGATGATTGCTTAAACCCATAGAAAAACTGTCTGAGTTTGCATATTAGGCGTTTGTTAAGATCATGATCAAGTCATTGTAATATATGCATGTACACTTCTTCAAAATCCCATTCAAGAAGACATTTTTGATGTTAAATTGATGCAGTCTTCATTTCTTGTTAATCGCGTGCCACTGAAAGAACTTTGATAGTGTTCAATTTGATAACTAGTACGAAGTTTTCCTGATAGTCAATCTTATAGGCTTGAGTGAAACCCTTTGCAAACAAGTATGGGTTTAAATCTCTCAATACCCCCACTAACTTAGTATTTGATGTTGAACACCTATTTACATCTAACTGGTCTTTTATCCTGAGGGAATTTAGTAAGAATCCATTGTTATTATGTTTTAGTGCTTGAATCTCTTCTTCAAGTAATTTACTCCATTCTCGACTTTCAAAAGCTCGTGAATGGATTTAAGAATTTGCGCACTATCAAGTTATTAAAAATATTAAAGATAATAAATTAATAACTTAATTTTTTTTAAATTGTTTTATAAAAATAATAACATAGATGTCTAAAAAAATTAAGTTATTAACTTATTAATTTAAGACAAGTGTGTCATTTTTTATTTTAATAATATTTAAATTGGACACATCAAGGACATGTTTGAAACATGTCTGGCGCGTGTTGGGAGAGATTAGGTATCCGAGAACTGTCTAACACTGCACAACTCTTTAGTTAGAAGTGCATGTGCATCATAGACATCAAAACAAATCAAATAACAAATTAATTGTTATCGATGTAAGTACTCATACTTTTAATCTGTGGTAATGTTTTGGTTCATCTCAATTATTTTGCATTAATAGTTAATAATACTTTTACAAGTTTTATTTTGATTGATATATTCTTTTCTTTTTGGTCACATTGTTAGTAATGTTGTAAGTATATAGTTTTGGGAATTGTTATATATATAGCATATTGAATTGAATGTGATGAGCATATAAATGATATTTTATATTGATTGTTTGTGTGTACATGACTGATTATGATAAAGTTACCCATTTATGTTACTAGCAGGAAAACAATAAGGTAGTGCATGTAAATGAAAAAATATATTGATTTTGAAGTATCTTAATTGACATAATTTTTAGACAGTAGTCTTATGACAGAAATAGAATAATATATATAATATAGTTAATTTTATTGAGTAACATCATATTCTTAAAATAGCAGATGTTATTTTAAGAATATGATCCTTAGTATGAGAACGATAAGATACTAACTTTGATTAGCTCACAGTTGTTTTAAACTAATTTTTCAGGTGTGATTAATTTATTAAAAGATAAGCAATAGAAGAGACAATGTTGATAGAAGACGTGGATAACCTGCAATGAAGTAACTTTAATTATAATGTTTTAATTTAATTTGATTAGTGGCTCTATCATTTGTTAATAGTTAGTTATAGAAAATAAATAAGAAAAAAATTATTGCTCACTGTCCAACTGTTTACACTCGTCTTGGTAAATTTCAAGCCCCGGGTTGGGTCGTGAGAGTGTACATACGAAGCTCTTTGTTATGGACTTCAAGCTGGGTTAGTTAAACATCCTTGACAAGGATAGAAGGGGTAGGCAGAAAATAAGTGGGTTTGTTGCGAGGTCGTGTAAGTGTCATCAAGTACATCCTAAACTTAATGTTCATCTGCACTCTTTCCTTGAACATCAGATTTGGATTGATTTTCAAAAAAATGTGATAATCATGGAGTTGTAGTATTTCCTAGTAACATGATAGCAACACTTACATCTCTTGTTGATGGAGGCATACCCAAAAAAAAAATTGATAGATTTAGGGTCAAGTTATGCGATTTGAGAATGGATGTGAATAAATGATATACACCCAAAATTTTTAAGTGGTATAGTAGAAGAGGAAGTTTTGACATGAAAATAGAAAACTATCAAAATATTAAGTATTTTGAAGTTAAGTACCAGGCTAGCCATTCAGTTGATAAGATACGTTGCAGTAAGAACTATTTCCAAACAAAAATATTTTTGAATTTAACAGAAAATCATGATTAACGGGCTGCCTCAAGGAAATATTTGTTCTTTCTCTCAACTGTCTCATTTTGTTGTGGGATATCAATACATAAACCTTATGTATGATTTCATTTTTTGAAAGATGGACCTGGGGATAGATTTGAGATATTCTTTTGCATTATTAGTTTTGTAGATCTGAATTTTGCATTGGAATTGTGTTTGAATCATGTCATTGAACTTTTAAAATATTTTGGTTGTTTTAGATTTCTCCTTCATCAGGAATATCCAAATATTTTTATTGTGATCGTCAATACATAAAACAAACCATCTAGCCCCACTTGTGGTTTTCACTTTTGAATGCCCTCAAATATCACTGTGGTAATGGAAAAAAAGTGAGAGTTTGTACTGGCTCATAGGATATATATTTCTAGTGTGTTTAGCAAGTTGAAAATTTTCAAATTGATAAGAATTAGGTTTATTATTAAGAAACAAATGGGGATACAACGTGACAACATAATTGAAATTAGGATAGCCCGGGAGACATTGTCATAGCATGGTCTATTTTTTGACATACATAGACTCAACACACTCAAAAATTTGAGAAAAAATGAAAGCATGACTAGTGTTTAGAGAGAGACTTT
>JXCR01044160.1:6955-39938 GCA_002079205.1 Phalaenopsis hybrid cultivar
GAACTATAGAAGGATTAAAACTGAAGCTCCCAGATCGTGTAACTGATCCCAAGAAGTTCATAGATTAACTTAGATGAATAACTACTTTGAATGGTATAACATGGACTATCAAAAGAATAATTTCGCTAAAAAATGAAACCGATAAAGCATTTTGATAAATTTGTGTGATTTAATGACGAAGGAACAAATACATTAACCATGGTAGAAATAAAGTATGTGTTCAATTCGACATCAGGAGGACCTAAGTGGCCAACTCTTCACCTTAAGATAAGGTTTAATGCAAGTATCTGGATATTTTAAAAAATTTGAAGTTTTTTAGCAAGAAAAATTTGTCCTGATCAAGATTGATAGGCAGCTAACAAGTGTATAATAGACTATAGACAAGATATTAAATATAATTTTAAGCTTTTGCATTCACAAGTTTAAATGCTCTTTTGATAGGATAACAACGACAATCCTTTTTCTCCATTGTGTCCTATCGAGTGTCAATTTAAAACCTAAAATTTCTACCCTTATTCTACCTACAACAATTTTCAGGTGTATTAATATACACTCTCAGTTTTGGTATCTAAATTTGTTGATATTGCCCATCCTACTATGAAAACTTAGACATCATTTAAATAAATTAAAGATATTACTTATTTTTAGTGTCATAAAAATATCATATGCAAAATAAATTTAAAGCACATTTTTTACTCAATCATGGGTACTTGATATCTAGTGGTCATTGGCAGAAACATTTTAGCTGCCAACTTATATGAAATGATTTAGGATGTACTCCAAGCTATTGATTTGTCTTTCAAAGTTCTTCTATATTTAGCATTCATAGAACTAACACTATCAATAACAAATTAAAATTTTTATATTGCACGGTATATATTTGTTGAATGCTCAGACATTTCATCTCCAATTCTCAGAATTGTATTTTGAAATAGATAAACATCTTATTCTTAGAAGAGGATATTTAGCATAGGTGGATAAGATATTTTGAAAGACTAACTCTGAAAATACAATCAAATTTAGTGATCATAATATCATAAATAATAACAAAAAATTTTATTTCTAATATTTTATTAGTAAAATAAAAGTTGAAGTGACTATGAATAAAATGAAGCGTGGAGAAACAATAGGACTTTATGATATTCTAATAGAATTTTGAAAATTTATAGGAGATTTGATAATTTCTTGGCTTATTAAACTTTTTAATATTATTTTGAAAAATTAAAGATGTTTGTTGAGTAAAAAAACAGTCTATTTGGTCCTATTTTTAATAATAAAAAGGATGCAAAACAGTGTGCAAATCATAGAAGAATTAAATTAATATCATATATTAAAGTTATGAGAGAGAAAAATTGAACTTAAGTTGAGACATAATAGAAAAATTATTAAAATTATTAATTTATACATGTTGATCAAGTCTACTATGAAAGTTCTACATTTCTCAAGAGATTTGATGGAGAAGCACACTACGAGAGTGAGGAGGATTTATACATGATTTTTTTTATTTAGAAAAAGATTATGATAAGGTTCCAAGATAAGTACTTTGAAAAGTTCTAAAAAAAAGTGTTTGATATTGCTTATATTCAAGTCATTAAAAATGGGTATATTACAATTGTTACTTCCATTCAAACACAAGGAGGATTGACCAAGTATTTTTCTATTTCAATTGGATTAAATTAGAGATCGGGTTTAAGTCTAATATCTTTTTGCTTTAGTTATCAATGTTCGTACTGGAAATTTACAGGAGAATGCACCTTAGTGTATGTTTTTTTGTTGATGATATCCTTCTTATGGATAAGGCTAGACAGATTTCACAAAAAGTCTTGAATTATGGAAGCCAACTTTAGAGTCTAAAGGCTTTCGTTTTGAGTAGATCTAAAACTAAATAAATGGAATATAATTGTAGTAGTATATCTAGTATTGTGGTTTTAATAATCGGTGAAGAAATTATTTGAAGGAGTGAACATTTCAGATATTTTGGGTTAATTGTTCAAAGTGATGATATAGATGGGCATGTTATTAGTAGAATTCGAGTTGGATGGTTATAGTGAAGGAATGCATCGAGTCTATTGTGTGATAAAAATTGTCGCTTGGACTTGAAAGGAAAATTTTATGATGGTGGTGAGACCTGCAATGCTTTATGCCACAGAATGTTGGTCTGTAAAATAGAAGCATAAAATTAAGTGTTCATGGGATGAGAATGCTCAGGTGGACGAGGGGCTTTAAACTTAGAGAGAATGCGAAACAAATATATCTGTAAAGGCTTATAATAGCTCCAGTGATAGACAAGATTAGAAAGAGTTTCCTTAGATGGTTTGGTCACATTAAACATCGACTGTTTGATGACCCAGTTAGGAGAGTAGATGTTTTAAATTTTACTTATGTTAAGAAAGACAGAAATAAATCTAAAAAGACTTGGGCATGTTGTATAAAAAATTATCTAAATTTATTAGAATTAAACGAAAATATGACACTCAATAGGATATAACTGAGGAAAAAAAGTCATGTAATCGACCCCACTTAATGGGAAAAATGATTGTCGTCATTGTTGTATTTTTCATTTAAATAAGATTGATTTTTGTTTATGATAATATGGAGAAAATTAAGGATGATACAATGTTATTGGATGATGTGTTTTCTCTTGCACTTATAGTTGTGATGATATACTTATCTACTTCAAAATACAATTCTAAGGATTGGAGATGAAATGTAAAAACATTCTCCAAATTTACTACATGTAAGGTAAGAATTTTAATTAGTTATTGATAGTGCCAGTGCAATGAATGCTAAATATACAAAAATTTTGAAAGACATCAATAACATGAGCCACATTGTAAATCATTTCCTAATAGTTGGGTAAATAAAGTGGTCCTGCCTATGACCACTATATATCTAGTACTCATCAAACCAATATGTCATTCCTCAAATTCAATGTAATTTCATTGATAGAGATAGAGCATATTTTTCTAGGTAGATTTTTTACTAGGATGTTATTCATTATGATTGATAAAAGATTTATGCATCCAAATAAAAATAATATCATAGAACTTTGTTCTTATTAAGCTAAAAGATTAGGAATCCCGACCTGCACCAAATAAGTCAAATTTTGATCTCAAACTTTTATCCAATCAAAAGAAATATACATCATTTCAATTGATTGTGATTGAATCACCTACTAATCTCTCTATCTCTACATTTGTTGTAGATACCTCTTTTAATAACCACGAATTACTTTTTGATACATTCCTTAGTGTTGATGAAACTTTCCAAATTGAGATTATCGATGCACCAACTATTGCCTCATGACATATGCATACCTATTATTATTTTAGTACTTTAGTCCCCATTACATGATAGCATATACCCCAATAAGCATGTTGAGTTAAATAGTCACATTAATGTTTTCTTTTTANCAGTACAATTTTCTTTTTATACTATTGCATTTTTATTAACAAATCATTTTCATAGTTCTCAATTACATATGGTACAATAAGTATGAATGTTAAAAAATTGTTGAAGATATTGTTCAAAAGTTTTATCCTTCTAATATAATGAAAATGATTATATTTTATTCACATTCTTTCCTCATAATATGTAACCATAAAATGTTACATGCTTCATAAGAACATCAAACTATTTCTTATCTTGAGTTTTTGCTTCTTACCACATTTTATACTCTTGTTTTCATTGCATTTGATAATTTACCATCTTAATGATTTATAAACCATGGGGACTTGCAGACTAACCAACCCCATTCCAACAAACTTCCAATAAATTTCAAAGACATCCCAACTAACTTGCAACCAACTATCAACTATTTTTGACAAACTTTTAACGATCTTTCAAATATTACGAACCATTGTTTCAACTAAATTATAAATTTTGTAATACAAAACTTATGCAATGTTTTAAAATTTGGATTATGAACCAAACACTTGATGTGACACATCAACTCTGCTAAACTCTAAGAGCTCTTCTCTATAAAATTGAAATTTTTTGTAGTCATGAAAAGGTTAAAAGAAATATAATCGATATCTATATAGACATCCATTTGTCCAGAGTGGTGGTTTATCTATAATTTTAGGATCTTCATTTGGTGAGATAGTATCCATTTTTGCAATAGCATCTAAACATTGTTCCTTAGCAACTATAATATCCCGCCTCCAACAACTATAAATATACCATCACTTTTGACACATGGATTTCTATATAGAAATGGGCCTTGTTTCTTCTAAAAGATACATAAAAACAACAATTTCAGGAATGTGGAGCGGACTTCTTGAATGTGTAGTAGAATTAATATAGCACATCAAAAAGTTTATAAGTCAAATTCAAGAATCTTGCACTTATTTTATATTTTTAAGTTGAAGAATTAGTTAAAATAATGGTACAAGGTAATTGGAATGTAGTTATAAGTTATTCAAAATTAGTCAAAGAGTTTATTGTAAGTTTCTTGGGAAGGCATTGAAAGTTATTGAAAGGTGGCTTAGATATAGTTGGTTAACCACACTCATCCAAGCTCCAAGTAGCCAGCTGAATCGAGTTTGAGTCCAAATTAAGTGGTGGCACTATTCAAGGTATGGTTTAAGGCTTATCCAATAAATTAATATCAAGTCCACAAAAATCAAAACTTGAGCCATGCAGAAGTGCTAGGCTTAATCGTCTCTCTTTGATTTTAGAATTATAGTTATCTATATTTTTTTTTATTTTACAAACAAATGATGTACTCACTTTCAATTATTTACTGAATAGTAATAAATATTTTGCTTCTATGCAATCTTTGGTAAAGTTTAGCAGTCAATCTCCCCTCTTGAAAATTTGTCCAGTTTCAAAACTGATTATATCCTTCCTCTCTCTCATCTTTACATCTAGAACTCTTGCCCAACCTTAAAATAATTGCTCAACATCATAGCAAGCATATGACCTCCCACACAATCCAAAACCCCATACTTGAAGCTCTTCGAGCTGGCCTTAAACACTAACTCAAAGGCATCCCAATTCGACACCACCAACCATGCTTCAAAACATTACAAACCCTAAGACCATCTTAAATCTCATGACCAAGCCCCTCTCAAGCCTAAACATCACCGCACTCCACAAATAATTTCGTACTTTCAACCTCCACAACAAACCCATCCAAACCTATTCTTAGCTTCATCATAAGTCCTTTTCAAGTGCTTACAAACCCCTCACCCTTTTAGAAACAAGAGCAATCCACTACAAAAGAAACACCACCCCCACCTTATAAGCTAGCCTCACCTAGGTGATACTTGGCTTTGATGTTCTTGATAAGACCACAGTTATAACCACTTCAACGACCACCTCATTAGTCTCTAGTCAATCATTTCATCGACCTACCAGCCACCATTTGGACCATGGCTGGACACCAACCTCTTCAACACGTGGAGGGAACCTCTCAACCATCTCACAAAACACCTTACTGCTCCAAGAGTAAACACTGTTATGAAAAACATACCATAATCACCATTTCTTTGTTGCCATATACAAATCCCTCGTACTCAGAGGACCAAAATATTCACATTGAAAAGGAGATCAATGCTTTTAAACCATCCACTACTACTTTTATTGGCATTTAGAGGTGATGAAGATCAATCAAAGTGAGAGGAAATATTGATTAGATTTCATCCAGTTCTAATTCAAATTTTAACGTGAGAGGAAAACTAGTCTTTGCATCACAACCAAAAAGTATTGATCTCATTTCTCTTGTGAGAAATCGTTTCAATTCTTTTATAGACGCTACAATTAAATATTGAAACTTTTAAACAATACCTCGCTGGAACTAGGAAAACTCAAATGACTGAAAACATGAAAAATCAAAGAAGCAAAATTTCGACATGTTCAGGACAAACGAAGGAACTATGATTTACTTTTTTTCTCAATAAATTAAAGCCTATTAAAGGAGTTCCTCATCAGACAGTTACTAAAAGAGTATATATAAACATACAAGATAGAAAAAAGAATTCATTTCTTGCATTTCCTTTCCATGAAAATTATCAACTAAACAAACATAAGAATACAGCATTGAATGGTATCAAAAGATAAAAGGAAAAGAAAAGATCAGAAGCTTAAGTTACATGTTCCAATCAGATAAAGTTCATGTCAAACAATAGAGCCACCGGACTGACCTCCAATGGCAGTGGAATTCGATCATAACCTACCTAACATGATCACCNCTGACCTCCAATGGCAGTGGAATTCGATCATAGCCTACCTAACATGATCACCTGCTGATTTTCCTGTCCTGGCGATTTATCCGCTCCTTGACATCCAAAGGAGTTGCTGTCTCATTTCTGATCCTCCTAATCCTCGGACTTGACAGCCTTCTGTGTGCAAAACCATAAATTCTTAGAACTTGGTTATCTGCAAAATTGAACGCCCTCTCCATGCTACTGATGCATCTCTCAACTGGATAATCGCCATAGCTGCCGCAGGGCTTACATCCAACAAAATGAGTAACAAAAGGCCACCTTTCATCGCCCAAACCAGGGTGGTGTTTCTCCATCATCTCCNGCCACTAGAGCTACTACTACTGAAATTATATTCCATGTATTCAATTTTATATCTACTCAAATGAAGGCCTTTAGACTCCAATGTAAACCTCCATAATTCTCATTTGCATGAACTCTTTCTCTAGGCTTATCCACAAAAAGGATATCATTAATGAAAAGAATACACCAAGGTACATCCTCCCATAAATGTCTAGTAGTAGTATCCATAACTAAAGAAAGAGGATATGGGCTTAAAGTCGATCTCTAATGTAATCCAACTAAAATACAAAAAAAGATATGTGTTTTTCCATCAAAGCTCTTAATAAATGTATAACTTCCATAATAGACTTGCCCGACATAAATCCAAACTGATTATGAAAAATCTTTGTATAACGTCTTAACCAATGTTCAATTACCATCTCTCATAACTTTACCTCTATAATTTGCACACTCCTGTGAATCCTCTTTATTCCTAAAATTGGGGACCAAAATACCCTTTCTTTATTCAGTCATCTTTTTATTTTTTAAAATAATATTAATGAGTTGATTAAGCTAAGAAACTCCAAAATCTCTTATATATTTTTAAATTTCAATTATGATGTCTTCAGATCCTATTGATTTTTCACCTTCGGTTTTCTTTAATGCCTCAACTTCCTTTTTACTAATGCAATGGTAATAAAAAGTTTCATTATTATTAATGATATTTAGATCATTAAGGTAGATCGTAATTTCAAAACCTTCATTAAAAAGTTTATAAAAATAGGTCACCCATCTATTTCTCTAAGAAAAACACTTTTTGATTGTCATATTTAATACTCTTTGTTGGAATTAAATCTTTAGTTTTCTCTTCACTTTGTTTGGCTAGTTTATATATATATATATATNATTAGAAAGAGTTTCTTTAGATGGTTTGGTCACATTGAACATCGACTGTTTGATGACCCAGTTAGGAGAGTAGATGTTTTAGATTTTCCTTATGTTAAGAAAGGCAGAAATAAATCTAAAAAGACGTGGGCATGTTGTATAAAAAATTATCTAAATTTATTAGAATTAAACGAAAATATAACACTCAATAGGATATAACTGAGGAAAAAAAGTCATGTAGTCGACCCCACTTAATGGGAAAAATGATTGTCGTCATTGTTGTATTTTTCATTTAAATAAGATTGATTTTTGTNAAAAAGATAAATAAAAACAACAATTTCAGGAAAGTGGAGCGAACTTCTTGAATGTGTAGTAGAATTAATATAGCACATCAAATAGTTCATAAGTCAAATTCAAAAATCTTGCACTTATTTTATATTTTTAAGTTGAAGAATTAGTTAAAATAATTGTACAACGTAATTGGAATGTAGTTATAAGTTATTCAAAATTAGTCAAAGAGTTTATTGTAAGTTTCTTGGGAAGGCATTGAAAGTTATTGAAAGGTGGCTGAGATATAGTTGGTTGACCACACTCATCCAATCTCCAAGTAGCTAGCCTAATCGAGTTTGAGTTCAAATTAAGTGGTGGCACTATTCAAGGTATGGTTTAAGGCTTATCCAATAAATTAATATCAAGTCCACAAAAATCAAGACTTGAGCCATGCAAAAGTGCTAGGCTTAGTCGTCTCTCTTTGATTTTAGAATTATAGTTATCTATATATTTTTTTATTTTACAAACAAATGATGTACTCACTTTCAATTATTTACTGAATAGTAATAAATATTTTGCTTCTATACAATCTTTGGTGAAGTTTAGCAGTCAATCTCCCCTCTTGAAAATTTGTCCAGTTCCAAAACTGATTATATCCTTCCTCTATCTCTCACCTTTACATCTAGAACACTTGCCCAACCTTAAAATAATTGCTCAACATCATAGCAAGCATATGACCTCCCACACAATCCAAAACCCCATAATTGAAGCTCTTCGAGTTGGCCTTAAACACTAACTCAAAGGCATCCCAATTCGACACCACCAACCATGCTTCAAAACATTACAAACCCTAAGACCATCTTAAATATCATGAACAAGCCCCTCTCAAGCCTAAACATCACCGCACTCCACAAATAATTTCATACTTTCAACCTCCACAACAAACCCATCCAAACCTATTCTTAGCTTCATCATAAGTCCTTTTCAAGTGCTTACAAACCCCTCACCCTTTTAGAAACAAGAGCAATCCACTACAGTAGAAACACCACCCCCACCTTATAAGCTAGCCTCACCTAGGTGATACTTGGCTTTGACGTTCTTGATAAGACCACAGTTATAACCACTTCAACGACCACCTCATTAGTCTCTAGTCGTTCATTTCATCGACCTACCAGCCACCATTTGGACCATGGCTGGACACCAACCTCTTCAACACGTGGAGGGAACCTCTCAACCATCTCACAAAACACCTTACTGCTCCAAGAGTAAACACTGTTATGAAAAACATACCATAATCACCATTTCTTTGTTGCCATATACAAATCCCTCGTGTTATGAAAAACATACCATAATCACCATTTCTTTGTTGCCATATACAAATCCCTCGTACTCAGAGGACCAAAATATTCACATTGAAAAGGAGATCAATGCTTTTAAACCATCCACTACTACTTTTATTGGCATTTAGAGGTGATGAAGATCAATCAAAGTGAGAGGAAATATTGATTAGATTTCATCCAGTTCTAATTCAAATTTTAACGTGAGAGGAAAACTAGTCTTTGCATCACAACCAAAAAGTATTGATCTCATTTCTCTTGTGAGAAATCGTTTCAATTCTTTTATAGACGCTACAATTAAATATTGAAACTTTTAAACAATACCTCGCTGGAACTAGGAAAACTCAAATGACTGAAAACATGAAAAATCAAAGAAGCAAAATTTCGACATGTTCAGGACAAACGAAGGAACTATGATTTACTTTTTTTCTCAATAAATTAAAGCCTATTAAAGGAGTTCCTCATCAGACAGTTACTAAAAGAGTATATATAAACATACAAGATAGAAAAAAGAATTCATTTCTTGCATTTCCTTTCCATGAAAATTATCAACTAAACAAACATAAGAATACAGCATTGAATGGTATCAAAAGATAAAAGGAAAAGAAAAGATCAGAAGCTTAAGTTACATGTTCCAATCAGATAAAGTTCATGTCAAACAATAGAGCCACCGGACTGACCTCCAATGGCAGTGGAATTCGATCATAACCTACCTAACATGATCACCTGCTGATTTTCCTGTCCTGGCGATTTATCCGCTCCTTGACATCCAAAGGAGTTGCTGTCTCATTTCTGATCCTCCTAATCCTCGGACTTGACAGCCTTCTATGTGCAAAACCATAAATTCTTAGAACTTGGTTATCTGCAAAATTGAACGCCCTCTCCATGCTACTGATGCATCTCTCAACTGGATAATCCCCATAGCTGCCGCAGGGCTTACATCCAACAAAATGAGTAACAAAAGGCCACCTTTCATCGCCCAAACCAGGGTGGTGTTTCTCCATCATCTCCTCGTATTTATCCACCAGTCCCGCCCAGAATCCATGGAGGTAGTAGGAATTCTCAACGTAAACTTTATCCCCCCACTTGTCTTGCTGAGAAAGGAGAAGGTATATGAGTGCAGACTGGTCATCGGCCTCAAATGCTGGCCTCCCTTTCAAATTAGCAGTAAGAAGACGACCAGCCTCATCCCTCACAGGCCCCTTTGGCCCCATTGGAGCCCAAGCGTCAAGCAAATCCAGCGACCACTGACAGTTCCGGAAAAGGAAACTCCCAGTGTTTAGCGCAATCCAGGAATGCTGGTCGAATAGGAGATCCGGGTAGCCATGAATGACAAGATTATATCCCTTGTATTTGCTGATGGGAATCTCGAATTCCATGTCGGTGAAGAGTGCGTCGCTGTCCATCCACCAGATCCACTCCACCTCTGGATGAGAAAGCATCAAGCGTCGTAAAAGGGGCAGCTTTGCCCAGTATCCAGCCAACTCCCGATCAAGATGAGCCATGTTGTACAGAATCTCAATCCCGTGAAGGCGGCAGTAGTCGATCTTATTCTTAGTAGCCTTAAGTAGATAATGGTCCCCAATCGGGTTATCGCAAGGATTGGGGGGCGATCCAGTGACCAACAATATCTTCGGCTTTCCGCCAGCGATTTGGCTGGGGAAACCGGGGTTCTGGCTCAGCCAGCGCTCTCGCTGTTGCTCCCAGTCCGAGATCTTAGGGCCGAGCGTGTACCTCTTTCCTAACGCATAAGCTGCTGCGTTCGCTCCGGACAGCGTGACGTTGTCCGCAGTTGTAATGTTGCCTGTGGAGGCAACAGAGTCGGAGAACTGAGGGATGTCATCTTCATCAGGATCAGAATCAGAGCGAATCTCCCGGAGGATGCGCTCAATGTCCTCGACTACCTTCTCGTCAGACTCACCTTCGCCAACGCCGGCGAAGTTACCCACGCCGATTGTACCGCGTAGGACAAGGATAGTGACGAGACCACAGAGGATGGTGATCTTGACGTTATTGAAAGTCTTCTGAATCTTCCGCCGGCGAGATCCGGATCTCGTCGTTGGCAGGCCCAATCTCTTTGGCTCCATCCCCATTCGATCTCCTCCGCCGTCGAATTTTTTATGTTTGGATATCGTGAATGGGATATTTGTACGCTGAGTCTGTTGGCGCGCTGGAATTATAATATTGGGTCGAGCCGGGATCGTGATGTGCTGATGAGATTAGGGGAAAAAATTTAGGCGTTATTAGGTTTATACCGAGAGTATAAGAGCGTTACATTTACAGTATAATTTCTTGTAACATTTTTGTAACTTGTTATAACCTATCCGTATCTTAAAATAAGTTTCGCGCTTCTGTTATCATATATTAAGAGGTTACACGTAAGTTACAGGGAGGTTACAGGGAGGTTACAAGGGCTTATACCGTGGATGTAACCCCCTTGTACCCTCGGTATACCCCAATATCGCACGCAGCGCTGCGTATGTCTATCGTACGCAAATTGCCCTTTTGGCTCACTTTAAGTTCTCGTATTTCATTAAGTTCTGTGTTTTATATATTTGTAGGTTACAGATAAGTTATAGAAAAGTTCTAAGGAGTATAATTCAGATATAAAGCTTCAATTCTCTCTTAATAACCTTTCTGACATAAATGTCTTACTTACGCAAAATTTTCCCCCATTTGAGGAAAAAATATTACATCAGTACTACGCACTTAGAAGTAACGTGCATAGCCAATGAAATCACGCCACAAGACCCCGCGCGATAGAGAAAAAAAAAACAGCACAGTAACACGGGGAATATTCCCTCCCGCGTTATTGATGTGTTATTCATGTGTTATTGCGTGTTATTGATGTGTTATTGATGTGTTATTGTGTTATCATAACACGAAGAATATTCTCAGGACAAAATAACACATGAATAGCACACAATAACACTTAAATAACACGGGAAATATTCCCGACAGAGAAAAAAACGGCTCAGTAACACGGGAGAATATTCTCTCCCGTGTTATTCATGTGTTATTGTGTGTTATTGTGTGTTATTCATGTGTTATTGATGTGTTATTGTGTTATTATAACATCAGGAATATTCCCAGGACACAATAACACATGAATAACACACAATAACACATCAATAACGCGGGAGGGAATATTCCCCGTGTTACCGCGTCGTTTTTTTTTTCTCTATTGCGCGGGTGTCGTGGCGTGATTTCATTGGCTACACATGTTACTCTACGTGCATAATACTGATGTAATATTTTTCGGATGGCTACCGATGCGAACATAATGATCTGGCCGTTGCACTGGCGCGTAGGTCGATATTTGCGGCTGGAATGCGAGGATGGATATGGCCTAAAATATTTATTTAGAAATTCTCCGGTTTTGATGGCGGAATTCGCATACGGCTTTGAGGTCAACGGCTGTTCGTATTAGGAGTTCTATGCATGCCATGTTTGCGACTGTCACGTCTAATTAATTAACTAAGAGGCTTAAAGCTAAAAAAAAATGCACATTTACTTGAAATACAGTGGTATGTGATTTTTAGTTTCTCATATGAATTTGCATGTCATCTTTCTTTTGCTCAATTTTCTCGAGATAGCTAAAAAAATGTGCTAATATTATGTCCATCTATATATATATATATATATATATNTCGACATCATGAGGACCTAAATGGCCAACTCTTCACCTTAAGATCAGGTTTAATGCAAGTGTCTGGATATTTTAAAAAATTTGAAGTTTTTTAGCAAGAAAAATTTGTCCTGATCAAGGTTGATAGGCAGCTAACAAGTCTATAATAGACTATAGACAAGATGTTAAATATAATTTTAAGCTTTTGCATTCACAAGTTTAAATGCTCTTTTGATAGGATAACAACGACAACAAAAATAACAACAACAAGCCTTTATCCCACTAAGTGGGATTGACTGCATGAATCCTTTTTCTCCATTGTGTCCTATCGAGTGTCAATTTAAAAACTAAAATTTATTCCCTTATTCTACCTACAACAATTTTTTGATGTACTAATATACTCTCGGTTTTGGTATCTAAATTTGTCGATATTGCCCATCATACTATGAAAACTTAGACATCGTTTAAATAAATTAAAGATATTACTTATTTTTAGTGTCATAAAAATATCATATGCAAAATAAATTTAAAGCACATTTTTTACTCAATGATGGGTACTTGATATCTAGTGGTCATAGGCAGAAACATTTTAGCTGCCCAACTTATATGAAATGATTTCAAAATTCTTGTATATTTAGCATTCATAGAACTAACACCATCAATAACAAATTAAAATTTTTATATTGCACGGTATATATTTGTTGAATGCTCTGACATTTCATCTGCAATTCTCAGAATTGTATTTTGAAATAGGTAAACATCTTATTCTTAGAAGAGGATATTTAGCATAGGTGGATAAGATATTTTGATAGACTAACTCTGAAAGACAATCAAATTTAGTGATCATAATATCATAAATAATAACAAAACTTTTTATTTCTAATATTTTATTAGTAAAATAAAAGTTGAAGTGACTTTGAATGAAATGAAGTGTGGAGAAACAATAGGACTTTATGGTATTCTAATAGAATTTTGAAAATTTATAAAAGAATTGATAATTTCTTGGCTTATTAAACTTTTTAATATTATTTTGAAAAATTAAAGATGTTTGATGAGTAAAAAAAGAGTCTATCTGGTCCTATTTTTAATAATAAAAACGATGCAAAACAGTGTGCAAATCATAGAAGAATTAAATTAATATCATACATTAAAGTTATGAGAGAGAAAAATTGAACTTAAGTTGAGACATAATAGAAAATTTTATTAAAATTATTAATTTATACATTTTGATCAAGTCTACTATGAAAGTTATACATTTCTCAAGAGATTTGATGGAGAAGCACACTGCGAGAGTGAGGAGGATTTATACATGATATTTTTTTATTTAGAAAAAGATTATGATAAGGCTCCAAGATAAGTACTTCGAAAAGTTCTAAAAAAAAATGTTTGATATTGCTTATATTCAAGTCATTAAAAATGGGTATATTATAATTGTTACTAGCATTCAAACACAAGGAGGATTGACCAAGTATTTTTCTATTCAATTAGATTACATTAGAGATCGGGTTTAAGTCTAATGTCTTTTTGCTTTAGTTATGGATGTTCGTACTGAACATTTACAGGAGAATGCACCTTAGTGTATGTTTTTTTGTTGATGATATTCTTCTTATGGATAAGGCTAGACATATTTCAGAAAAAGACTTGAATTATGGAAGCCAACTTTAGAGTCAAAAAGCTTTCATTTTGAGTAGATCTAAAACTAAATACATGGAATATAATTGTAGTAGTATATCTAGTATTGTGGTTTTAATAATCGGTGAAGAAATTATTTGAAGGAGTGAACATTTCAGATATTTTGGGTTAATTGTTCAAAGTGATGATATAGATGGGGATGTTATTAGTAGAATTCGAGTTGGATGGTTATAGTGGAGGAATGCATCGAGTTTATTGTGTGATAAAAATTGTCGCTTGGACATGAAAGGAAAAAATTATGATGGTGGTGAGACCTACAATGCTTTATGCCACAGAATGTTGGTCTGTAAAAGAGAAGCATAAAATTAAGTGTTGATGGGATGAGAATGCTCAGGTGGATGAGTGGCTTTAAACTTAGAGAGAATGCGAAACAAATATATCCGTAAAGGCTTGTAATAGCTCCAGTGATAGACAAGATTAGAAAGACTTTCCTTAGATGGTTTTGTCATATTAAACATCGACTGTTTGATGACCCAGTTAGAAGAGTAGATGTTTTAGATTTTACTTATGTTAAGAAAGGCAGAAATAGATCTAAAAAGACTTGGGCATGTTGTATAAAAAAATATCTAAATTTATTAGAATTAAACAAAAATATGACACTCAATAGGATATAACTGAGGAAAAAAAGTCATGTAGTCGACCTCACTTAATGGGAAATATGATTGTCGTCATTGTTGTATTTTTCATTTAAATAAGATTGATTTTTGTTGATGATAATATGAAGAAAATTAAAGATGATACAATGTTATTGGATGATGTGTTTCTCTTGCACTTATAGTTGTGATGATATACTTATCTACTTCAAAATACAATTCTAAGGATTGGAGATGAAATGTAAAAACATTCTCCAAATTTATTACATGTAAGGTAAGAATTTTAATTAGTTATTGATAGTGCCAGTGCAATGAATGCTAATATACAAAAATTTTGAAAGACATCAATAACATGAGCCACATCGTAAATCATTTCCTAATAGTTGGGTAAATAAAGTGGTCCTGCCTATGACCACTATATATCTAGTACTCATCAAACCAATATGTCATTCCTCAAATTCAATGTAATTTCATTGATAGAGGTAGAACATATTTTTCTAGGTAGATTTTTTACTAGGATTTTATTCATTATGATTGATAAAAGATTTATGCATCCGAATAAAAATAATATCATAGAACTTTGTTCTTATTAAGCTAAAAGATTAGGAACCCCAACCTGCACCAAATAAGTCAAATTTTGATCTCAAACTTTTATCCAATCAAAAGAAATATACATCATTTCAATTGACTATGATTGAATCAATTACTAATCTCTCTATCTCTACATCTGTTGTAGATATCTCTTTAAATAACCACGAATTACTTTTTGATACATTCCTTATTGTGTTGATGAAACTTGCCAAATTGAGATTATCGATGCACCAACAATTTCCTCATGAGATATGCATACCTATTATTATTTTAGTACTTTAGTACTTTAGTCCCCATTACATGATAGCATATACCCCAATAAACACATTGAGTTAAATAGTCACATTAATGTTTTCTTTTTAGGTCTCCTGATCTGGCTGATCTAGTATAATTTTCTTTTTATACTATTGCATTTTTATTAACAAATCATTTTCATAGTTCTCAATTACATATGGTACAATAAGTGGGTATGAATGTTAATAAATTGTTGAAGATATTGTTCAAAAGTTTTATCCTTCTAATATAATGAAAATGATTATATTTTATTCACATTCTTTCCTCATAATATGTAACCATAAAATGCTACATGCTTCATAAGAACATCAAACTATTTCTTATCTTGAGTTTTTGCTTCTTACCACATTTTATACTCTTTTTTTCATTGCATTTGATAATTTACCATCTTAACGATTTATAAACCATGGGGACTTGCAGACCTAACCAACCCCATTCCAACAAACTTCCAATAAATTTCGAAGACATCCCAACTAACTTGCAACTATTTTTGACAAAGATCTTTCAAATATTACGAACCATTATTTCAACTAACTTATAAATTTTGTAATACAAATCTTATGCAATGTTTTAAAATTTGGCTTATGAACCAAACACTTGATGTGACACATCAACTCTGCTAAACTCAAAGAGCTCTTCTCTATAAAATTGAAATTTTTTGTAGTCATGAAAAGGTTAAAAGAAATATAATCCATATCCATATAGACATCCATTTGTCCAGAGTGGTGGTTTATCTATAATTTTAGGAGCTTCATTTGGTGAGATAGCATCCATTTTTGCAATAGCATCTAAACATTGTTCCTTAGCAACTATAATATCCCGCCTCCAACAACTATAAATATACCATCACTTTTGACACATGGATTTCTATATAGAAATGGGACTTGTTTCTTCTAAAAGATACATAAAAACAGCAATTTCAGGAATGTGGAGCGAGCTTCTTGAATGTGTAGTTGAATTAATATAGCACATCAAATAGTTTATAAGTCAAATTCAAAAATCTTGCACTTATTTTATATTTTTAAGTTGAAGAATTAGTTAAAATAATGGTACAACGTAATTGGAATGTAGTTATAAATTATTCAAAATTAGTCAAAGAGTTTATTGTAAGTTTCTTGGGAAGGCATTGAAAGTTATTGAAAGGTGGCTTAGATATAGTTGGTTGACCACACGCATCCAAGCTCCAAGTAGCCAGCCTAATCGAGTTTGAGTTCAAATTAAGTGGTGGCACTATTCAAGGTATGGTTTAAGGCTTATCCAATAAATTAATATCAAGTCAACAAAAATCAATACTTGAGCCATGCAAAAGTGCTAGGCTTAATCGTCTCTCTTTGATTTTAGAATTATAGTTATCTATATTTTTTTTATTTTACAAACAAATGATGTACTCACTTTCAATTATTTACTGAATAGTAATAAATATTTTGCTTCTATGCAATCTTTGGTAAAGTTTAGCAGTCAATCTCCCCTCTTGAAAATTTGTCCAGTTCCAAAACTGATTATATCCTTCCTCTCTCTCATCTTTACATCTAGAACTCTTGCCCAACCTTAAAATAATTGCTCAACATCATAGCAAGCATATGACCTCCCACACAATCCAAAACCCCATNGAAGTTTAGCAGTCAATCTCCCCTCTTGAAAATTTGTCCAGTTTCAAAACTGATTATATCCTTCCTCTATCTCTCATCTTTACATCTAGAACTCTTGTCCAACCTTAAAATAATTGCTCAACATCATAACAAGCATATGACCTCCCACACAATCCAAAACCCCATACTTGAGCCCTTCGAGCTGGCCTTAAACACTAACTCAAAGGCATCCCAATTCGACACCACCAACCATGCTTCAAAACATTACAAACCCTAAGACCATCTTAAATCTCATGACCAAGCCCCTCTCAAGCCTAAACATCACCGCACTCCACAAATAATTTCGTACTTTTCAACCTCCACAACAAACCCATCCAAACCTATTCTTAGCTTCATCATAAGTCCTTTTCAAGTGCTTACAAACCCCTCACCCTTTTAGAAACAAGAGCAATCCACTACAAAAGAAACACCACCCCCACCTTATAAGCTAGCCTCACCTAGGTGATACTTGGCTTTGATGTTCTTGATAAGACCACAGTTATAACCACTTCAACGACCACCTCATTAGTCTNCTCATGACCAAGCCCCTCTCAAGCCTAAACATCACCGCACTCCACAAATAATTTCGTACTTTCAACCTCCACAACAAACCCATCCAAACCTATTCTTAGCTTCATCATAAGTCCTTTTCAAGTGCTTACAAAACCCTCACCCTTTTAGAAACAAGAGCAATCCACTACAATAGAAACACCACCCCCACCTTATAAGCTAGCCTCACCAAGGTGATACTTGGCTTTGATGTTCTTGATAAGACCACAGTTATAACCACTTCAACGACCACCTCATTAGTCTCTAGTCAATCATTTCATCGACCTACCAGCCACCATTTGGACCATGGCTGGACACCAACCTCTTCAACACGTGGAGGGAACCTCTCAACCATCTCACAAAACACCTTACTGCTCCAAGAGTAAACACTGTTATGAAAAACATACCATAATCACCATTTCTTTGTTGCCATATACAAATCCCTCATACTCAGAGGACCAAAATATTCACATTGAAAAGGAGATCAATGCCTTTAAACCATCCACTACTACTTTTATTGGTATTTAGAGGTGATGAAGATCAATCAAAGTGAGAGGAAATATTGATTAGATTTCATCCAGTTCTAATTCAAATTTTTAACGTGAGAGGAAAACTAGTCTTTGCATCACAACCAAAAAGTATTGATCTCATTTCTCTTGTGAGAAATCGTTTCAATTCTTTTATAGACGCTACAATTAAATATTGAAACTTTTAAACAATACCTCGCTGGAACTAGGAAAACTCAAATGACTGAAAACATGAAAAATCAAAGAAGCAAAATTTCCACAAGTTCAGGACAAACGAAGGAGCTATGATTTACTTTTTTCTCAATAAATTAAAGCCTATTAAAGGAGTTCCTCATTAGACAGTTACTAAAAGAGTATATATAAACATACAAGATAGAAAAAAGAATTCATTTCTTGCATTTCCTTTCCATGAAAATTATCAACTAAACAAACATAAGAATACAGCATTGAATGGTATCAAAAGATAAAAGGAAAAGAAAAGATCAGAAGCTTAAGTTACATGTTCCAATCAGATAAAGTTCATGCCAAACAATAGAGCCACCGGACTGACCTCCAATGGCAGTGGAATTCGATCATAACCTACCTAACATGATCACCTGCTGATTTTCCTGTCCTGGCGATTTATCCGCCCCTTGACATCCAAAGGAGTTACTGTCTCATTTCTGATCCTCCTAATCCTCGGGCTTGACAGCCTTCTATGTGCAAAACCATAAATTCTTAGAACTTGGTTATCTGCAAAATTGAACGCCCTTTCCATGCTACTGATGCATCTCTCAACTGGATAATCCCCATAGCTGCCGCAGGGCTTGCATCCAACAAAATGAGTAACAAAAGGCCACCTTTCATCGCCCAAACCAGGGTGGTGTTTCTCCATCATCTCCTCGTATTTATCCACCAGTCCCGCCCAGAATCCATGGAGGTAGTAGGAATTCTCAACGTAAACTTTATCCCCCCACTTGTCTTGCTGAGAAAGGAGAAGGTATATGAGTGCAGACTGGTCATCGGCCTCAAATGCTGGCCTCCCTTTCAAATTAGCAGTAAGAAGACGACCAGCCTCATCCCTCACAGGCCCCTTTGGCCCCATTGGAGCCCAAGCGTCAAGCAAATCCAGCGACCACTGACAGTTCCGGAAAAGGAAACTCCCAGTGTTTAGCGCAATCCAGGAATGCTGGTCGAAGAGGAGATCCGGGTAGCCATGAATGACAAGATTATATCCCTTGTATTTGCTGATAGGAATCTCGAATTCCATGTCGGTGAAGAGTGCGTCGCTGTCCATCCACCAGATCCACTCCACCTCTGGATGAGAAAGCATCAAGCGTCGTAAAAGGGGCAGCTTTGCCCAGTATCCAGCCAACTCCCGATCAAGATGAGCCATGTTGTACAGAATCTCAATCCCGTGAAGGCGGCAGTAGTCGATCTTATTCTTAGTAGCCTTAAGTAGATAATGGTCCCCAATCGGGTTATCGCAAGGATTGGGGGGCGATCCAGTGACCAACAATATCTTCGGCTTTCCGCCAGCGATTTGGCTGGGGAAACCGGGGTTCTGGCTCAGCCAGCGCTCTCGCTGTTGCTCCCAGTCCGAGATCTTAGGGCCGAGCGTGTACCTCTTTCCTNACCAATCGGGTTATCACAAGGAGTGGGGGGCGATCCAGTGACCAGCAATATCTTCGGCTTTCCGCCAGCGATTTGGCTGGGGAAACCGGGATTCTGGCTCAGCCAGCGCTCTCGCTGTTGCTCCCAGTCCGAGATCTTAGGGCCGAGCGTGTACCTCTTTCCTAACGCATAAGCTGCTGCGTTCGCTCCGGACAGCGTGACGTTGTCAGCGGTTGTAATGTTGCCTGTGGAGGCAACAGAGTCGGAGAACTGAGGGATGTCATCTTCATCAGGATCAGAATCAGAGCGAATCTCCCGGAGGATGCGCTCAATGTCCTCGACTACCTTCTCGTCAGACTCACCTTCGCCAACGCCGGCGAAGTTACCCACGCCGATTGTACCGCGTAGGACAAGGATAGTGACGAGACCACAGAGGATGGTGATCTTGNCCTCTTTCCTAACGCATAAGCTGCTGCGTTCGCTCCGGACAGCGTGACGTTGTCAGCGGTTGTAATGTTGCCTGTGGAGGCAACAGAGTCGGAGAACTGGGGGATGCCATCTTCATCGGGATCAGAATCAGAGCGAATCTCGCGGAGGATGCGCTCAATGTCCTCGGCTACCTTCTCGTCAGACTCACCTTCGCCAACGCCAGCGAAGTTACCCACGCCGATTGTACCGCGTAGGACAAGGATAGTGACGAGACCACAGAGGATGGTGATCTTGACGTTATTGAAAGTCTTCTGAATCTTCCGCCGGCGAGATCCGGATCTCGTCGTTGGCAGGCCCAATCTCTTTGGCTCCATCCCCATCCGATCTCCTCCGCCGTCGAATTTCTTATGTTTGGATATTGTGAATGGGATATTTGTACGCTGAGTCTGTTGGCGCGCTGGAATTATAGTATTGGGTCCAGCCGGGATCGTGATGTGCTGGAAAATTTATTCCATGCCTGCGGTGTCCGGTCTAAACAATCAAGATATATTTTGATGGGTTTCATCTAAATTTTTTTTTTATTAATGGTCAGGATCGGACACCGCATGCAGAGATGCATGCAGTCTCCGTATGCAATAATTTCTCGATGTGCTGATGCAATTAGGAGCCTTTTTGTCGCGTTTTTCATAAATTATAAGGAATATAATTCGGATATAACGACGCAAAAGTCTTACTTACAAATTTTTCCGCATTTGAGGATGACTACCCATGCGAATATAATGATCTGGCCGTTGCACTGGCGCATAGGTTCGATATTTGCGGCTGGAATGCGAGGATGGATTGGGCCTAAAAAATTTATTTAGAAANGGTGATCTTGACGTTATTGAAAGTCTTCTGAATCTTCCGCCGGCGAGATCCGGATCTCGTCGTTGGCAGGCCCAATCTCTTTGGCTCCATCCCCATTCGATCTCCTCCGCCGTCGAATTTTTTATGTTTGGATATCGTGAATGGGATATTTGTACGCTGAGTCTGTTGGCGCGCTGGAATTATAATATTGGGTCGAGCCGGGATCGTGATGTGCTGGAAAAATTATTTCATCAGTGTGGTCTCCGATCAGGAATTTTGGTGGATCTGATCTAAAATTTTTTTTATTAAAATAATTCTGACCGTCGGTCAGGAGACACTGCATGCAGAGATGCACCGCGATGCATGCGGTGTCCGTATGCAATAATTTCTCGATGTGCTGATGCGATTAGGAGCCCTTTTGGCGTGTTTTTCATAGATTATAAGGAGTATAATTCAGACATAACCCTTCAATACTCCTTAATAACCTCTCTGACGTGAAAAAATATTACATTAGTACTACGCACATAGAAATACCGTGCGTAGCCAATAAAATCACGTCACGCGCGACAGGAAGAAAGAAATGACGCAGTAACACGAGAAATATTCCCCCCGTGTTATACATGTGTTATTGCATGTTATTCATGTGTTATTCATGTGTTATTGTGTTATTATAACACCAAGAATATTCTCAGGATACAATAACACATGAATAACACACAATAACACTTGAATAATATGGGGAATATTCCCAACAGAGAAAAAAACAGCGCAGTAACACGGGGAATATTCTTCCCCGTGTTATTCATGTGTTATTGATGTGTTATTGTGTTATTATAACACCAGGAATATTCCTAGGACACAATAACACATGAATAATACACAATAACAAATGAATAATACACAATAACACATGAATAATACACAATAACACATGAATAACACTGGAGGGAATATTTCCCGTGTTACTGCGTCGTTTTTTTCTCTGTCGTGTAAGATATCGTGACGTTATTTCATTCACTACGCATATTACTTTACATGCGTAGTACTGATATAATATTTTTTCCTATGCGTTAACCTCCTGCGTACAAATTTTTCCGCATTTGAGGATGACTACCCATGCGAATATAATGATCTGGCCGTTCCACTGGCGCATAGGTTCGATATTTGCGGCTGGAATGCGAGGATGGATTGGGCCTAAAAAATTTATTTAGAAATTCTCCGGTTTTGATGGCGGAATTTGCATACGGGCTTGAGGGGCTTGAGGTCAACGGCTGTTCGTATTAGGAGTTCATGTTTGCGGCTGTCACGTCTAATTAATTAATTAAGAGGCTTAAAGCTTTAAAAAAAATGCACATTTACTTGAAATACAGTGGCNCGCATACGGTTTTGAGGTCAACGGCTGTTCGTATTAGGAGTTCATGTTTGCGACCGTCACGTCTAATTAATTAATTAAGAGGCTTAAAGCTTTAAAAAAAATGCACATTTACTTGAAATACAGTGGCATGTGATTTTTAGTTTCTCATATGAATTTGCATGTTATCTTTCTTTAGCTCAATTTTCCCGAGATAGCTAAAAAAATGTGCTAATATTGTCTATATATTTATCACAAACACACACACTTGGAGAAATTATTGCATACGGACACCGCATGCATCTCTGCATGCGGTGTCCGATCCTGACTGTAGATCGCGGTGATCTACGGTCAGAAATATTTCTGCTTTTTTTAAAAAAAAATTTTAGGTGGGGCCCACCGAAATACATCAGGACCGTAAATCAGGTGATTTAAGGTCCGGATCGGACACCGCACGCAAGCTGTGTGCGGTGTCCGATCCGTATGGAATAATTTTTCCACACACTTGGGTTTAGAAATGCAGGATTAAATAGTGGAAATCTAAGAATGAGGCTAGCTTTTTATGCTCATATTGCCGTATATCTTGTGTCCCTTTCTGGACACGTGCCCCCGATTTATATAAAAATGAGTATAATGATTATTTAGAAGGAAATAAGCATTAAAAAAATTATATGATAATGATGCAAACCAACTTAAGCCTGTTAGTTGAGAGTATAGTTTTTTAGACAAAATGTCATGTTCAAAGCCTTGCTATGGGGTGTACATGATATTGCGACAAATTTCCCAAAAAATAGATAGATGATAATATTTTTTGGCAATGCATAGTTTACAGTGCATGGTGAGGCATAATATGTCCTATAATGTAATTGATTCTATAACGTGGTTGGTAAATTATCAATGAGATGAGTCAATGGGTTGGCATGGTGTTGAATCATTGAGGGCAAGTAGGCTATGGAAAGGGTCATAATTAATTGTGATTCATGACCGAGTCTTCTGGTGATCTGGTTGGGTGTTTAGGTCGAATTGGCTCGTGTTGGATAAGTGAATGGGGTCGGGGTAGCCTAAGGTTTGAATTTTGATCTTGCTAGTAGCTAAATCATGGGTTATTCTGAGTGATAATATGCCCAAGTTAAATCAGATGAATCGTGGAGACCACTTTTTGACAATTAGCTAATGGCAATTTCGCTTATGAATATTGACCTATGGGCATTCTCCATGTGTTAGTGAGTTTAGGTCGATATTTCATAAATTATCTCATAAACTATTTTTTTGGGTCAATAAATAATATTTGTAAAATGTGATGTGGTGTCATAATGTATTTATTACATTTTTGAGTCATTTTTATCTTTTGCTAAGTATATTTTGTTTATTTGTGTAATGTAAATAGACAAATGAAACACTTGGAAGGCATGAAGTTAAGAAGAAATCAACGCCCTAACGCCAAAAGCAAGCAACCCGACGCTACAAGGTAAGCCCCATATCACCATATTCAGAACTCCTCAAAGCCCAAAGCAGGAGTTTTCAACCAGAATCTAGAGACCAGGTGATCCGTCGAATTTTTATTTGAAAATTAAAATAAAAATAGTTTAATTTAATATATATAATTTTGAATTTGAAAAAAAGGTTTTTTGATTTTGAAAAAAAAATAAGACTAAATAGATCTCATAGATTTAACAGTTTGAATAACCAGTCATGAGATATTACAAATAATACTTCATCTTGAAAGATGAATATATCACTCGATAATAATATCAATTAGTTATTATTTATTAGACTTCTTTTAAGATGTTTTATTTTTATATACATTTATATACAATTTTTTTTGTTTTCATTTTGTCTTGTTTATGAAAATTTAAAACTTGAAGGGAATATTTTATTAATACTTGTGAAAATTCATTTCATTTTATAAATTTTTTATTACTTTTTTTAATTTTATCTTTGGATCCATTCATAAACAGTTATCACATTGGTGTTTCTAAGACCAAAATTTTTCTTTGAAGCATCACAATGCATAATATTTCTTCAAGTAGTGTATGTTAGCATATGTCTCTCTCATTGACAATCCACTAATTGATCGGATCCTCCGGAGTAGACTTTTTCATCCACGGTTCGCTCCCAAGTCGGTTCGAATTTACCTTGTGGTGTGCAAGAATAGGTCATCAGCGAACGAGAACCAATTGACCAACTTTGAAAGTCCTTGGGCAGAGTAGTTTATTGTGGATGTGTATCATCTTTGCTTGGTAAAACTCCAAATATTGCTACATTGACAGTCGTTTTCCTTCGAGGCTTTACAATTTTTTGAGTTGGAGTTTGGCATTTGCTTTTGTTGTGATCTTGTTTGCTACGACAATTCTAAGAGATGAGAGTTGCACCTCTAGGGGAAGCATAGTCTTGGACCCGTACATGAGAGCATATAGTGTAGACTGAATAGGAGTTATGAATGTCGGTCTGCAGGCCCATAAAACTTCCAGCAATTATTCATGCCACCCACTTTTGTTATTGTCCATTGTTTTCCTCAAGATCTGAACGAGGGTCTTATTGAAAGCTTTTGTTAAACCATTTGCTCTCGGATAGTAGATTGTGTTCAATCTATGTCGTGTCATCTGACAAAGTTCTCGATCTTTGTGCTTTCGAAGGCCGAGTTGTTGTCCTAGATGCTTCTTCTTGGCACATCGAATCGGTACACGAACTGATTTTTGAAGAAACGTAGAACATTGTGTGCTTTTAATTCTCTTAATAACACCACTTTTGCCCATTTTAAAAATTAATTTGTTACCGCAAGGATGAACCGATGTCTTTTCAAAAATGGAGGGTCTATATGATCCATCATATATGTGCCCAACTCTAAAATAACCATGACACAATCGTTGGATGCAGCACATTTGGAGGTTGATGTAAGACTACTTCACGTGTCTGACATTGGTGACAATTTTTAGTAGTTTTTTATGTAATTTTCCATCGTTGCTAGCCAGTAGTATCATAGTTTCTTGATTTTCATTTTAATCTTCGGACTTGAATGGTGAGCTCCACACAATCATGAGTGTACTTCCTTAATGATTTCCTATGCTTCTGCTCTACTCATACATCTCAGCCACATCTGATTGAAGAATCTCTTGTAAAAAATGTTATCCACCAGACAATAGGACAACACTCTCTTATTTATCCGATAAGTTGTCGACTTATCGTCTGGCAATTTCCCTGTTTGCATATACTTTATGAACGGATGGCGCCAGTCCTCTGCATCCTCATCAACTGTTGCGACTGTCTCTTCATTACCCATTTTATGCAGCTTGTCCATGTTGATTTGTGATATAACCTTTTGTCCTTGTATTGTTATGTTGATAAAAGCTTCTTATGGGCACCCAAATTCTTTGGCGAGCTTGGCTAAAGCGTCTGTAAGGGCATTTTCTACTGTTGGAATTTTTTAGAGTGTTACATTAGAGATATGCTCTAGTAGCTTCATCGCATAACAAAAGTACTTCTCCAATATTGGCTTCAAAAATTTTGTGTTGTCCTGCCACTTGCTGAATAAAGAGCAGCGAATGACCATAGATATTGATATCTATTGTCTCTATTAATATTGTCAACTCCAGCCTTGTTAATAGAGCCTCGTGTTCTGCTTTATTATTTGTACATGGCTCTATCAAGTGGTAAAAGTATCTTAACATTCCTTGATCTGGTGTAATGAAGATCAGGTTGATTCTCGCCTTGTTGGCACTATTGTTTATGTCTCCTTGTCTTTCTGGCTGATGAAGCTCCGTCGAAGTACATTGATCTCGGTAAATATATAGTTGTGTAAAATTTATCTAAGTTTGACTCCTATATCTATCTATGCCAAAAGCTTGATGCAATATTTATTATTAAAAAATTTAAGAAATTAATGTTGAGATTCAATGCAAGTATACGTATCGTTATCAAGTAATAAAGGACTTTCTATTTAAGCCCCAAATATCAATCCTATGAGAAATGTTTAAATTTGAAATGATAAATTAACTAGGAAATTCACATAAATCAAATGAAATTACTGTCACTAATTTTGAATGTGTAAGATGCAATCAAAACTAAATTATTTAACTACTAGCAAAACTGAAATGTAAAGTTTAAACATTAACTATTAAACTATTAAATTATCTTTATGTTATGTGAAAAAGCATCTTTCTCACTACAATGAGATTTTGATAAAATTAGATGAGATAAATTGTTCTAATATGTATTGTGCTAAATAAGTGCAGTTTTAATTATTTACCCTGATACAATGTTATAGAAAATGATTGGTTAATCCCAGATTTAGTCCCTAAATTTGTGGCTAGACTGGAGGATACTGGCTCCCACTCCAAGCTCCCACTTCCCTTCACCTAAAGGCTAACTCTCGCTTTAATTTTTAAACACTAAGACCAAATTGAGAATTTTAGTCTGTCACCCTAAAATCTCCAATTCTACACCCAATCAATGTATATTTCCCTATTTATTTGCACTTAATTCTATGAACGAAATACTCCTTCATGGAATCAAATGTGATCCTCACTCTGTTGTAGAACTCATACACTCCATTTTCAGGATCATATGTTTCACAACACATTCTAACAATTTAATTGGCCAGATCAAAATGTAAATTAAGTTCGGTGTTAAAAAATCATCACAATTTATTTTACATTTTAATATTGGTACACCCATATTATCTCTTCATTTTATCATATCTCAGAGTAGAGAGAAAGATAAACAATCTACTCAGACTTCATGAGAAAGATACGACAAAACACAAATTTCATATATAAAAAAAAGTCCATACAACACTAATAAATAAATAACACTTATTTGAAACTTTTTCTCAAAGAAAATCCCTTGAAGCCTCTCATAGGAAATATAAGAAGAAGAAATCTCTCACTTTTCTCCTTCTCCAACACTCTTAAAGAAGAATTCACACTTAATCTCACCAAAAAACTCTAAACTTTTAAAGATAAATCACTAATAGAATCATGAATGGTGGTGGAATGAATATGGAAAAAGTGTATGGAGGCGAGGTGTGGCAAAAAATGAGCAAGCCGAAATGAAGAGAAGCACCTTTTCTAATCAATTTTGGCCCCAAATAGAGCCTAGACTCTGTTGTCCAATAAGTGCATCCAAAAACCCTTCAAAAAGCGTCCAAATTCGTTGAATCTTCTAGAAACATGGTCTAAACCGACATTGATGCCATCAGCGCCCATTCTGACGTCATCGACGCCCATTCTGGCGTCGTCGGTGCCAGTGTCCCATATTTAATTTTGCTTCTCTTTGTCAAACGACACCGTTGGCGCTGCTTCTGGCGCCGTCGGTGATGAGTAAAATCCATCAGCCATTCTGTAAGTCTGCGCCGTCGGTGTTGAGTATTTCTTCAAAAATGCCATTTTAACTCCAAATTTCATCATTTTGGCTTCCTTTTTGCTTCAAGTCCTAAAAATCAACAACCTGCAATAAAACATAAAAATACCTCATATTAAAGCGCAATATCACCAAAAATAAGTATAAAATATGGGTCTAAAAATGCATATATTTTTTGTGTATCATACATCTATCAATGTTGAACATTGTGGTCTTCTAAGTTCATTACTTGTTCGTCTGGCAGTTCTTCGTTCAGGAGAGATTCAGCTGGTAGTAGATGTGTCACGATAAAATTTTCCAAGATTTTCCTTTTAACGTCGTAAAGAGGTACGAAAGTTATATCGAGTTGTAATAATATCATCGACCATCTTGCTAATATACCAGAAAACATCGGTTAGGTCATCAAGTATTGCAATGGATTAAACTTCTAGATAATGTTAAACTTTTGAGACCGCATGTACTGTCTAAGCTCTTGAGTGGCAAAAGTTAAAGCTAGACAATGCTTCTCAATAGGAGGAAAAATTTAATTTTGTTAGTACTAGATGATGACTAGATATTAGAGGGCATTTTCCTTACCCTCATTATTGACCTGAGCTGACAGGGCTTCAAGGGAGTCTTCTAAAACCGCGTTATAAAGTATCAACGGTAGACCCGAGAGTGTGGTTGCTAATACGGAAGGTGTCATTAATTATTGCTTAATACTTTCAAAGACCCGTTAACATTTATCGTCTAAAGTATACTTGGCATCCTTTTTAGTTAATGTCGAGAAGGGTTGACGTCATCCTGATAGAGTAGATATAAAACATCTTAGGTATGTCAATTTCTATTGAAAAGATTGTAACTGCTTTAAAGTTTTACGGGGTGACATTTCTAAGATTGCCTTAATCTTCTCAAGATTATTTTCAATTCCATGGTGAAAAACAATAAATCTAAAAAAAAATTTAGAGGTAACACCGAAGGCGCACTTTAGGGGATTCATCTTTAGATTGAATTGTCGTAACCGCTCAAAGACAATTCTCAAATCATACAAGTGATTCTCCTATTTACTCTTGATAACCAAATTATCTATGTAACATTCGACTTAATTGTGAATGAGGTCAAAAATTCTCGGCAAAGCTCGCCGGTATGTTGCTTCACCATTCTTTAACCCGAAGGACATCACTGTGTAGCAGTATATCTCAATTGGTGTTCTAAAAGCTACTAGTGTGGCATCTTCTAGTGTCATCTTGATTTGATTGTATCTAGATGTTTCATCCATAAAAGAGAAGATTGTGTGTGATGATGCAATCTTTATCATCAATTCTATGACTAATAATGAGAAATTGTCTTTCGGGCATGCCTTGTTCAAATCGTTGATGTTGACATAGACCCGGATCTGATCGTTCTTTCTGATTGGGACTGCATTGGTTAACCATGTTGGATATTGTTCTTCCTATATGAAGTTAGCCTTTATCATCTTCTTTCCCTCTATCGTGATTTGTTGCTCGATCTCGAGACGCATCCTTCTTGGAGCTTGCTTAACCGGGAGTGTGGTTTGGTTCACTTGTAACTTATGGACAACAACTTCTAGAGCCAAACTAGGCATCTCATCGTAACTTTAAGTGAAGCAGTCTTTGTTTCCATTTAATAACTTGATTATGTTCGTAGAATCTTTTTCATTAAGTAAAGAACTAATGAAAGTGGGTCAAGGTTCTTCCTCAGTTCCCAAATTGACCTCTTTCAACTGGTTAATTGTTGACTTGATCTCCTCTTTGAACTTTGGTGGAGCATTTTATATCAAAGAATCTTCAGAGTCATCTACGGCTTTGAGGCAGTCTTCATCTAGTTCATTTTGTAATAACAAGGCAAAATTTCATATCATTGACTAGCCTTACCGTGCTGAATACAACACCTACTTTCAAGTTGAAAGCCCGATTTCTATTGTTCCAATCTCCTCAAAAAGTTGTAACATATCTTTTGAAAATTTAGTGGGAACAACACCACAATGAACAAGTTTTTTAACACACGGTGAGTACCATTAATTCTGCAGAAGTAACTAGAAGAAGAACCATGATAAAATTTTATCAAATTTATACCCACACCCTGTACTTTCTTGACCACCAAACCCTCAACTTTATGAGAATAAATCGGGGTTAGGGTCATGGTCTGTACATAATGGTTGATCTTATCATACATTGACTCATATTCAATTTTCTCTTCATCTTCTAAAGAGATCTCGAGCTGATGCTTCCTTTGATTTATTATCATTGCATTCTTCACGATTTTTTCTTCCTCGAAGCTATCTTCCAAGTTAATGTTAATAATCAGATTCTTCTGCACAACAAACTTGTTATCTCTTCTTCAGCTTCGACCTTTGATGTGAGAACTAGAAAAGCTTCCACCATCTTGCTATGTAGGTGTGGTGGGAGGTTGTTGAACTAAGACCAAACGGTCCTGCTCTTGTAAAGCTTTTAGGTCTTTGACTTTATTTGGCATGACGTCTCTGGAGAAGATCATTTTTTTTTGGAGCATAGTGGACATGATCTTCATGAATGCTATTTCATGTATTGAGAATAATTATAGATCTCCATTTTTGCAACACTCTTGTCCATCTTCATAATATTTTTTATACGTTGGTGTAGAGATGAAGGAATTGATTCTTAGGTTGGACCCAGAGATGTCTTTTCTAAATTCATGGTTGGTCCTTCTGGAGTCACTTCTAAACATGAGAACTATAAATCAATTGTAATTGACACTCCTTGAATTTCGAAGATGGGTGTCTCATTTTCTGAACTGTCATAGTCCATGTTGTTAAGGTCCTCATTTACTAACGAATTTACTCGGGTTATGTATTATTTTAGATTTGTCATAAACATTGAAATTCGAGTTAAGTTGGTTATTGTTAGTTATATTATCGCCAGAGACAGTCAAAACGTTGCCAAAATCATAACTTTTACATTATATGATTCCGAAGAGATAAGGAAATAATCATATAGAGTTTGCAGTTTGAGGGATTTCTCCCTCAAATCTGAAGAAACCAATCTAGAATAAGCCACCTCTACTCTACTCTTTGAATTGTCGGTCTTTGATTCTTTAATGACCTTCTTCGTCTCTTGTTGAGTTAGCTCTTATGCTGCAATCGATAGTGTCGGCTTAATAGGTTCTAGACTTTAAATGGAAGCTTGCATTGAAACAATCTGAATTTGGTTTAATATCTTCTAAGAGGATTTTGTCCAAACTTTACTCCATCCATTATCAGTTGAGTCGGAATTGATTGGAACATTAGATCAGTCGAATTCATATTAACAGAACCCTTTTTCAGGTTCTTTCATTTAGTCTTTTGGGATCTTTATGTTCCCATTTTTGTTCCTCTCAAACCAATCTTTGAAGCTGAAGCTATCCTCTATGGTGTGTCCGAGTAATTTGTGGTATGGATAATTTATGTAGTGATCCTTCTTGTCGACCTCTTTTGGTTTCCTTGGCTCGAGCAGCCTAAACTCGGGTTTCTTTTTGATATTTCAAAACATTTTTCCTATTGCCTTATCCTTGAAAGAGTACGCCATGCTCAATCAATCAGTCATAGTCGGGTTATGCCTTCCATCCATCTAGTAGGGCCTTTGTTGGAATGCAATTGCCCGTACTGTTGAGTATGTTGGTATGTTTGTCGAGGCTGTTCAACTTGATTTTATATTGGATGCTTGCCTGTCTACCACTGTCATTGTCCCAGACTTCTTTTGAAATGCTTTTATTGGCTTTGACTTTTCAGCTCTCTCCAAAAATCTGAGTTGTTTGACCTCTTCTTCTAAGTCTTCGGCTTTGCTGAGCAGTTTTTTGAAAAGCTTGATTGTAAATCCCTTCAGTAAAAAAACTATTAGACCGTAGATACTTTTTAGAAAAAAATCTTGATTGCTTGTTGTTCTTGGAGTTATGGCTTGCATTTCATGGTTAGGTTTCTCCATCATAGAATGTAGTCTACCAAATTTTATGTCAGCATCTGTCACTTTACTAGAAGATCACTTAAAGTGATGTGATGCTGAGCTTTAGCAAACCTCTTAACAAATTGGCTTTCTAGCTCTACAAACACTATATCGAGCCATTGGATGACTTCGTATACCAGTTAAAGGCAACTCCTAAGATACTGCTCACAAAATGACGGAACAACAATGCTTCTTTACCCCCACCTCATTGTTGCAACAATTTGCTCGAAAGTGTACAATAAAAGGTCGAGGGTTATCTGTTTCATCAATGGTTTTGAACGACGGACCATTTGGGATATGTACATCATCGAACTCCTCAGGATAGGGCCAACTTTTCAGAATCAGTGTTTCCTTCTTTGACTGAGTCAACTCTTCTCTCACCTGTTATTCCACTATCTGCTTAATGTCTTTTTCCAGTATCACATTCTTGATAGGATCCTTCTTTGGTTGCTCATCTGTATTGGCAAAGGTGAATTTATTCTTCTCGTCTGCAATTTGAACGAACTCTGACTTATTTGCCTCAGCAGGGGTTATTTTTGGAGACTGTGGTTGACTCTGTATAGTTATCACAATGGCCATTATTTGTTTCATCCTTTTCTCCATGCGACTGATCTGCTCGTCCTTCTGCATAATGACTCCTTGTAGCATCTTAGCGGTGACTTCTTCAACAGATGAAGAGGCTTCCTGTAGAGATGATGATGCTCTAGTCTCAACGATGTTGATCTTAGCAAACTCTGCCTCCATATAGTCCATTAGATCATAATTTTCATCATTGATATCCTTTCCTTACTCTTCGAAAAACTATTTACTGTCAGCTCTAAGCTTTTTCAAGGCGACCTTGATCAATTTTCCTTTGATAGCTTTAAGGTCAATTGAGGCTTTGTCAGCACTATTTTTGGTGTGGGGTTTGCCCGTAAGAAGCTGTCGGTCATCGGAATTGAAATCCCGTTGCCCGCTTCGGAAGGACG
>JXCR01044160.1:44717-74721 GCA_002079205.1 Phalaenopsis hybrid cultivar
ATACTAGAGCTGTTACTTGTGTTCAAACTAAAGGAGGATTTACAAAATATTTTCCTATTTCTGTTGGATTACATCAGGGATCGGCTTTAAGCCCATATCTTTTTGCTTTAGTTATGGATGGTCTTACTGGACATCTACAGGANAGATCTTTGTCCGACGCGATCAAAACCGTCCGATCGATACACGAGCGATCGGACGGTTCACAGCCTTCGTCCCCGTCTGGTTCATCCCGAGAGCCGTCCACCTTCAAACGTTAATATCTCACTCAATTATCATCCGATTTACATGAATTTTTTTTAAATCATAGATTTGACCTAGCTCTACACATCCATACGGTTAATCAAGCATGATTTGTAAGTTTTTTTTCACAATACGTGAAACCGAGCTCGAATTTAGGGAAAATGGCCTATACCTTTGTCCAAGAGGTGTAGCCTCAATTGGATGCTTGTGGAATGTTTGTTGAGGTCCAACGAAGCTTCTCTAAGCACCAATTGGAGTTCCTTTGAGTTTTGTTTAGAAATCCTAAAAATGGGGTTCGGCCTTATCCTCCACAACAAATGAGGGCTTGGGGGAGGGGGGTTTGATGTGTGCAGTAATTTGATTTTGGTGGAGTTTTTAGTAGTGTCCTGATTTTGAGCTCGATTTTGAGCTCAAAATTGTTGATTTTGGTGGAGTTTGGAGTAGTGCCCTGATTTTGAGCTCAATTTTGAGCTCAAAATTGGAAGTCACAGAGGAGGCTTTGGGGCAATTAATGACGGTGTCTTTCTTCTCTGTGTTTGGAGAAGAATTTTGGATATTTTGGAGTAGGTTTTGCTAATATATGGTAGCTCTTCCTTATTTGTACGTGAGCTCCCTTCTCTTCCATAGCCATGACCATGGCTTTTTATAGAGCTAGATCAATTGGGATGCTTGGAAATGAAGTCTAAAGCTCATGATGAGCAAGAAAAATGGCACCATAGGAAATTGCCAAGTATTGGTGAGTAATTTGGTTTTGCATGAAACTTATCATTTAAGGTTAAAAAAATAATTACCTAAGGGATAAATATCATGGTTAACCCATGGTTAACTTAACTTAACCCTAAGGTCTAGAGTTTAGCTAAGGTTAAGCTTGATTGGGAATACCAAGTTTGATTTTCATTAATATTTGGTCATGGGCTAATATGACCAAAAATGGGTTTAGGTTTGTTTATCCATGTCAATTGGCTCAATTGAATATTTTATTTGGTATAGGAGATCATGAGGAACAACTTTCATGAATGATGAAAGTCATTTTGAAATCAATTGGTTAACCAATTTGGTGGATTTTTGATTTTTGACCCATTTTAAGCATGTTGGGCTAGTTAATTGGTTAATCAATTTGGTGGATTTTTTATTTTTGACCCATTTTAAGCATGTTGGGCTAAGCATGGGTCAAACTTGGGCTAGCCATGGGCTAAGCTCAAATTGATTGTTGTGGTTGGTGAAGAATGGTTAACCAATTTGGTGGATTTTTGATTTTTGACCCATTTTAAGCATGTTGGGCTAAGTTGGTTAATCAATTTGGTGGATTTTTGATTTTTGACCCATTTTAAGCATATTGGGCTAAGTTTGATCAAACTTGGGCTAGCCATGGGCTAAGCTCAAATTGATTGTTGTGGTTAGTGAAGAACATCATTAAACTTGAGCTAGCCATGGGCTAAGCTCAAATTGATTGTTGTGGTTGGTGAAGAACATCATAACAAATTGGGCTAGCTTTGGGCTAAGCTCAAATTAATTATTTTATTTGGTGTAAAACATCATTAAAACAATTTGGTGGATTTTTGATTTTTGACCCATTTTAAGCATATTGGGCTAAGTTTGGGTCAAATTTGGGCTAGCCATGGGTTAAGCTCAAATTGATTGTTGTGGTTGGTGAAGAACATCATTATTAAAGGGCTAGTCATGGGCTAAGTCCAAATTGATTGTTATGTTTGGTGTAAAACATCATAATGAACAAGGCTAGCCATGGGCTAAGCTCAAATCGATTGTTGTGGTTGGTGAAGAACATCATTATGAACAATGGATTTTTTATTTTTGACCCATTTTAAGCATGTTGGGCTAAGTTTGGGTCAAACTTGGGCTAGGATTTTTGATTTTTGACCCATTTTAAGCATATTGGGCTAAGTTTGGGTCAAACTTGAGCTATTTTGGTATAAGCTCAAATTAATTGTTTTATTTGGTGTAACACATCATTATGAACAACTTTCATGAAGGGGCTCAAATTGATTGTTGGGGTTGGTGAAGAACATCATTATGAACAACTTTCATGGGCTAAGCTCAAATTGATTATTGTGGTTGGTGAAGAACATCATAATGAACAATTTTCATGAAAGGCTAAGCTCAAATTAATTGTTTTGGTTGGTGCAAAACATCATAATGAACAATTTTCATGAAGAATTTTTGACCTATTTTAAGCATGTTGGGCTAAGTTTGGGTCAAACTTGGGCTAGCCATGGGCGATTTTAGACCCATTTTAAGCATGTTGGGCTAAGTTTGGGTCAAACTTGGGCTAGCCATGGGCTAAACTCAAATTGATTGTTTTATTTGGTGTAAAACATCATTGTGAACAACTTTCATGAAGGATGAAAGTTGTTTTGAAGACAAATTGATTTTTGTGTTTGGTGTAAAACATCATGATGAACAACTTTCATGAAGGATGAAAGCCATTTTGAAATCAATTTGTTAGTGAATTTAGTGGATTTTGATGAAATTTGGATTTAGACCCAAATTAGGCATATGGGGCTAATTTGGGTCAAACTTGAGCTAGCTTTGGACTAAGCACAAATTTATTATTGTGTTTAGTCACAAATGACCTCACAAAATACTTTCAACAAAAATTGGATGTCAATTTGAGGTTAAAGGCATTCAATTGTTGAGATTTGAGTGTTAGCCAATATTGGGTCAAAGATGGTCAAATTGACCAAATTGGATCATGGTGTAGTTGGACAAAATGAAATTAGGAATATTTTGGATTTAGTGAGATTTTTTGGAAATTTTTTGGAATTTTTGGATTTTTGGGTCATGGAGGGGCATTTTGGTAATTTGGCCATTTTTGGGAAATTCTGTCAGTTTTGGCAAATTTGGATGTATTCAAAGTGTTTGGAATGAGTTTTGATTAGTTTTGGGTATTTTGACAAATTTGGATGTATCCAAGGTGTTTGAAATGGGTTTTGATCAATTTTGGGTATTTTGGCCAAATTTGGGAATTTTGGCCAAATTTAGGTCCCAAGGGCAGTTAGGTAATTTGGAGGTGCCTAGGGGCAAAAGGCCAAGTTGGGCATTTTACATAGAATTGGATAAATATCCATTCTAAATGAACCATGGATTAATGTATTGTGAAGGTGCGGTGTACTTAGTCAAGGGCAGTTAGGTAATTTGGAGGTGCCTAGGGGCAAAATACCAAATTAGGCTTTTCAAATGCAATTTGGGTAAAGTATCCATTCTAAATGAACCATGGTCAATGAAATCCCCATTTTGGGTCCTTATGTATTGGTCTTAGTCAGGGTATAGTGAGGGTATGGTGAGGGTATTGTGTACCTTAGCTTCAAATCAACACTAAGGGACCATCTTAAGGCCAAGTAGCCCTATAGGAACTCTCCTTGAGTTCCCTCATAATGATCTTACCTACAAGTGCTAGAGGTTAGGACCAATATGTGGAACTTCAAGTTGAGTAAAGAGAAGAGTTTTGAGGTTTATGCTAGAGGTTAAGACTAATATGTAGAACTTCAAGTTGAGTAAAGAGAAGAGTTTTGAATTTTGCTAGAGGTTAGGACCAATATGTGGAACTTCAAGTTGAGTAAAGAGAAGAGTTTTGAGTTTAGAGGTTAAGATCAATATGTGGAGTTTCAAGTTGAGTAAAAAGAAGAGTTTTGAATTTCTACTTACCTACTAAGTGCTGGAGGTTAGGACCAATATGTGGAACTTCAAGTTGAGTAAAGAGAAGAGTTTTGAGTTTCTAATTCATAATGATCTTACCTACCAAATGCTAAAGGTTAAGATCAGTATGTAGACTTTCAAGTTGAGTAAATAGGAGAGTTTTGAGTTTCTAATGTTGAGGGTACCCTTTCTAATTTTCTAAGACTAGTCTATAGGAAAATCTTATGGCTAGACCTAGGCGAGTACCTTTTCTAATTTTCTAAGACTAGTCAATAGGAAAGTCCTATGGCTAGACCTAGGCTACAATACCTTTTCTAATTTTCTAAGATTAGTCAATAGGAAAGTCCTATGGCTAGACCTAGGCTACTAAATCCGTATGTAGACTTTCAAGTTGAGTAAATAGGAGAGTTTTGAGTTTCTAATGATGGGGGTACTAAATTTTCTAAGACTAGTCAATAGGAAAGTCCTATGGCTAGACCTAGGCTACTAAAGAAGTTTTGTAGACCTCAACCAAAAGTGAGGTCAACATTGTTCAAGTTGTGTAAAGAGAAGAGTTTTGAGTTTCTAATGGTGAGGGTACCTTTTCTAGTTTTTTAAGACTAGTTAGTAGGAAAGTCCTATGGCTAGACCTAGGCTACTAAAGAAGTTTTTAGACCTCAACCAAAAGGAGGACAAAAGGATTTTGATGAACATTCCCTCCTATGCCAAGCTTTAGTGTAACTGTGGTACTGGTAGTTGAAATATCAGACTTAATTCTTTCTAGAGAGATGACCCCCCTGACTTTTTCTACATTATCCATGCAGCAACCTTAGGTCTCCACAACTTCTCCTTAGATACTAATGTTTTGAGATGAGATGCCTTGTTGTCAACATTAGCTTGTTGGGAGGAAGCGCGGTCCCTAGCTCGCGGACCGGATATATAGTACTGAGTTTCCCCTTGTCATTACTTGTCCTCTGGGGTTCTTCACATAAGATGACAGTCAATATTTTTGGACCTAGGCGAGACATGACTTGTCTATGCTTTGCATGCTTCAGGGAGGCAATAATAGTATCAGTGATGATGACAGTGGTAACTATATAATCTCTCAGACAGAGCTTGACAGAAACACGAGGTAATGGTGCTTCTCCTCTCTGGGTAGACTTACTAAATTGTTTGGCGAGTTTATCCCTCTTCAGAGTTTCAACTTTCATTTGAGGTGATACAACACACTCCATCCTCTTCAGAATTCTGACGACGGAATAATGTTTTTTATTAGTCAACTCTCAAAGATAGAACATACTCGGTTAAGAGGCGTGGATTTTTCTTTCTTCTTAGCACGTTCATCATGATGAGACAACGATGGTAGTGTAACAACAATTTTATAAACACTTTCCTCTCCAAATGTGGCTGACAGTGGGTGAAACCTACACCCTTTGAGGAGAGATGAGGTCTCGGGTAACCCTGTTCTTTCTGGATGGGGAATTTCCTCGGAAAGAACTTTCTCTACAGATTTTGCCTTCTTGGCTTTCAAGATCTTTTGATTTTGGTTTCTTCTTTGTGACGGGGTTATCTATACAAACTTTAGACTGGACCAGATTTTGAACACAGATGGAACCAAGGCAAAAGCATCGGTTGACTCTTCCTCATGAAAAATCTCCTTTCCCTTAGACGACGGTGGTGCAACAGGAGCAGCGATGATACTTCTGGTGGCAATGACGATTCTTATCAGACTGGGATAACAGGCTTAGCGGTAGCAGGAACAACGGACTTAGCGAGTGTCTCTCCGACTCTCTCCTTCTTAAGCGTAGGGAATTCCTGTTTACTTTTCAAATCAAAGTCGGCTAGCACCTGCCTTTACTTCAACATTGGGTGTTTTCCCGAGCGTCACCTCAATTTTGTCGAAGCTAGTTCTGAGTTTGATCATTGATCTCTGGTGAAAGGTAGCCTTATCAGTAGGCATGTCACATCCTTCAACAAATGAGAAAATCAAACTTGGGGATGACATTGCTCCTTTCAATTTAAAAAAAACTTTCATGCATTAGCGACATCCCACGCTCTATTTGCGTTGTTATAATCTCAGAACAAATATTAAAATTAATAAAATTTTCTATTGGACTAGGCATTTCTTTTGAAACTTATCCAAGTAATTTTTATTCAAATTTATTCTCTATAAGTTCTCTTTTATTTTGTTCTTATTTTCATTGTCTTTTTTTGTTCCAAATGTTTTTTTTTTATTTTGATTTCATAACTTTGTTATTTTTTTTAATGTGAAGTTTTGTTTTTGTTTTTTATTTTGAAGTTTGATATTGTCGAGAAAGGTTTTGGGAATAAAACTTTGCAAGACTTGTCAAAAACAAGTCAAACTCGGGAGAAAGATGAAACTAATGCCAAATCTATGACCCGGTTCAAAAATTGGAAAGGGTCGGTTTCACAACAAACTCATCTTGATCCTATTTGTCTATTGCTTCTAACCTACCACACCTATTGATGGTTCAACCCACTTTAAACTTTGCAGATTCTAGATTCTCTCCACTTAAGGATGATTAAACTGAAGGTTCCAGAATCAAGGGAGTAGTTAATTATACCTGCTTAAGAAGGAAATGAGTAATGTACATCAACGGAATAACAGTAGTCTGGCCCATGACGGACATGAATGCATTACTAATCTATGAATATCACCAAATCAAAATTGGAGAGAAAAATTAATCCCCAGCGAAGTCACCATAATTGATCTGTCGGTTTGTTATTTGAAAATGAAAATAGTTTAATGTATCATATATACTTTTGATTTTGAAAAAGGTGAATTTTGATTTTGAAAAAAAAATGAAGCTAAACAAATCTCATAGATTTAACAGTTTGAATGCCCGAGCACGATATTACAAGTAATGCTTCATCTCGAAAGATGAGGTTATCACTTGATTATAGTCTCAATTATTCAAACTAAGAAATTTAAGATATTTATTTGGTCTGCAAAATTTTCAATGGATCATTCTCCTATCTAATATAAAGATTAGATAAGGTTTAGATTATATGGCTTACTAATTATTTTATAGGCACAAGCCCCTAGAGTTAATTACATCTTAAGCAATCAAAGTTATTTAAGAAAACTCTCGATTAAAATCAGGGTTTTGTCCTTAAAAATTCAAAGTTAAGTTTTTATGATTGGTTGTATAGTTAAGTTTTCATTATTAAAATCAGGGTATTGTTTTAAATAATTCAAAGTTTACTTCGTTGTTCTCAAATAAGGTGAAAATCAACGGGGGCATACCCCCGACCTCCCTTTATAAACATAGGACAAATTCATCTTAGTCGATGAAGAGGAAGCCACAACACTTTCCATATGACTTTTGGAAATGGAAGTCGCGTCAAATGATGGGAAGTCGCTACAACAGGATCATCAGTGATACCTGGTACAACTTATGGTACAATGACTCTATGTATTGTGCCAAGGGTCCCATTCAACTCCTCGACGTGTCTCATGGTCTTCACAATAGATGGAAAACATCCAGATCTTACAGTGGACTGAGAAGTATATCTCGGTTTCCTACTATGAGGATCATAGAAGTTGGGTAAGTAGAGCATTTCTTACACGGTTTGCTCAGATATTTCAGAGATCTGAGCAAGGAACTCATCTTTAGAAATATAACTCTATCCTCTCAAAGAGGAAACCCACTACAACAATCTTCTTGCAAAGAAGATATGTAGTAGAGTCATTAATATGAATCACATGTTTAGAGAAATCTGTGTTCTAAGGAGGGAAAGCCATCCCAGTTATCCTAATCTAGGTATAATTTGCACAGCTGGACAACTCAACGAGGTGATTCTCAGTCAGAGGAGCACAAGATTTCCCATCGATTGGAATTGTTATAAAAAAAGAAACCTGTTGGAAACTTGCTAGTATAAAAGTAGCAATATATTTCTATTCCTCTAGACGCCCTTGCCCAATGTATGGATAGGCGAGACCTCAGAGAATGCTGGAACAATGGGAGTTGAGATGATTGTCAAACTAATGAAAAAAAGTTTCCTTAAAGAGGAAGAGACTTCTATGATCTTCTTGGTTAGAGGACTCGTGGTAGTAGCAACAACTCAGACTGAAAGGTGAGAATGACCTACATATTGAGGAGGGAAGAACCTCCAAGCAATCCTGGCTAGAGCATAGCCCATATAACCAGACAAAGGATAGAAATAATTCTTTGAAGACGAAATCTAAGCATCATCCTGTGTTGAAACCGAAACAAGTCGTGACAAGGACATGGTCGACATTGCCTGAGGATGAAAAAACTAATTCTTAGCCGACGAGATTTAGCATCATCCCAGAACGGAACCAAAGAGATTCATGGCAGGGACAAGGTCTGCACTGCTAAAGGACGAGCAAGCACCTGACAAGATGTAAGTGTCATCTCGAGCTGGAACTGAAATAAGTCTTAGCAGGGACATGGTCTATGCCTCTATAGGATGAGAAGAGTGATTCTTAGCTAACGATATTTAGCATCTTCTCGGGTCGGAACCAAGGAGAGTTATGGCGGGGACATGGTCCACACTGCCAGAGGATGAGAAAGGTGATTCTCAGCTAACAGGATTTAAGCATCATCTTGGGTTGGAACCGGAATGAGTCATGGCGGGGACATGGTCCACACTGCCAGAGCACAAAATGATGATTCTCAGCTGACGGAATTTAGCATCATCCTGGGCTGGAACTGAAACTTGTCATGGCCGAGGCATGGTCCACACTGCTAGAGGATGAGAGAGGTGATTCTTAGCCGATGGGATTTAAGCGTCATCCTGGACCGAAACCAAAGAGTCATGGAGGGAACATAGTATGCACTGCCAGACACAGTACAATAGAAGGTAACTCTATCACTCTTAGATATTGCAACATTCACGTGGATGTAAATCCTCAAAATTTGGAAGGACCAAAAGAGAGTCTAGAAAACAAGAAAGAACATTGCAACTCTTCGCAGTCTGGTACTAGCTTGTTCCTCAAGAGAAAAGTAGCATTGATATGAGTTGTTACAGCAAAGAAGTGCCACATGTACAACTCCTTTTCAAAGGAGGGCATGCGACAAATGTCCAGTGGGGGCGATCCACACAACCGGGGATAGTAGCAAAACAACCCTCAGTCCGAAGAGCGAAAGACACCTCATAGACTGAAGTTAGAACGGGTATAGAAACCTGAAGTAGGACATGTTGTTGAATTCATAACAATCTATTCCTAGTTTTTCTGACCTTCTTGCCAAATCTGGCGACAGGTGGATCCTTATGGGAAACCAAAACAGAAAGAGAACTGGAACAGAAGTCACAACAGTGACAACGGTGACAAACCTACTGCTAGCAGGAGACTCATCTGCCTCTAGTAGGGAGATCCATGGGAACACGGAGGGACAGGTCTGGAAAGGATTGTCAAGTGATGTGGTGTGTCTCTATCAGACGTCGGCATCCCTTTACATAAGAAGCGTGTGTGATGTGAGCCATGATAGCAGGAACAACTAGACATGCATGACTCCTCTTTTAAGGTGGAGGGCCTAGAATAAATACCTTAGAGGGCGTAGGAACAACTCCATATGCAAGACTTCCCTTTTAAGGGGAGGGCACAAAGCAAATACCTCAGAGGGCGTAGGAATAACTCAATATGTACGACTCCCTTATAAGGGGGTCGGAGGGGGCACAAAGCAAATACCTCAGAGGGTGTAGGATTATGTAAGGTAATCCCACATGAGTGATGAAAGGAATTGAAGGTTATGACACCTTTCAAAGCACAAAAAATGCTCGGGGAGTAGGAAATTGAGCTCCCCCGATGGTAGTTATCGTGACTGTCTTCTTGCTCTTCCACGTTGCGAGGCAAAAAGGGACATCGATCAACAACTTAGTTAAGAAACTAATCATAAGATACAATGACATTGGTGCTTGTGGTGATGCAACAAAAAAATCATTGAGGATGAGAGAAGGGACAAAATGTATTGAGTTGCTAACCGTAGCAATTAACGCATGGATTGAAAACTAAGGTTTCATAAAAAGGCTCAACTATGACTCGAAAGAAGGATGTCAGGACACGATAATATGAGCTAAACTCCTAGTACGAAGACTCGCTACAACTCTAGAGTAAAGCTCAAAATATGAAGAGAGAGACTCATACCTAGCAGAGTCATCATTTTTGCAAATATGTTGGGATCTGCAAGTCACCCAATAAAAACTCTTAATATGGAGAGAGATAGACTCATCCCCATCGGTGCCACCAATTTATTTTCATTTCTTTCTCTTTTTATTTTTTTAAAGTGTCGACAGCTTGTTGATCTTCATATACTTTCCTTTTCAAATTAAATCTCTCTTTTGGATCATATGAATGATCATGAGAAGAGAGGAATCGAAGAAGGGACATACAATAAGGACGATAAACAGAGAAAGAATGTGGAGAGCTTGCGTGTAGTAAACTTCGCAAGGATAAGTCAAGTATGTATGCCCAAGCAAGATTGGACAGAGGCACCTTAGACCAGTATACGTGAAGGAATATCTATGTAGACTTCCCACAATCATAGAGTCAAGTCTATGTGCCTATTATGAGGTCAAGATCACTCCCAAGAGGATGTTTCTCACTTGGTTAATTACATCTTGGGGATACTCAAGAATACTCTTAATAAAATAAGTTTTGCTTGTATTATCATGGATCTGGGGAAATAGGTCAACAAAAGAAAGTTATTTTATGTGGGAACACCCATATACTTCAAATCTCTCGTTAAGCTATTGGGCAGAGATTGTGTCTCTCACATCCCAAATAAGTAGTGGCACATCAGCATACGATGCCCGTGAAATAACCTAAATCATCTTGACGGGGGTATCTCAGCACATCAAAACACGTCTGGGCCATAAGAGTGGAGAAGAAATCATCGTATCTCAGACGGGATATAACTCATCAACATCGGGCCATCAAGATGATATCAATGAAATCAAAGGAGTGACAAAACTCAACAAGGGTAGTCAAAGAAAGAGAGGAGCGATCCCTAACAAGTAAAGGTAGCATAGTCGGGGTACCATGGACCCGTCATTCCAAACTAATGGGATCATAAATCTATCAGTCATGAAGTTAGTCGACCTAATACGTAATGAAATCCTCGATCATCAATGCATAAATTATGTCTTCCACAGGAGATCTTGGTAATTCTAAGGTCAAAGGAAGGAAACTCCATCCTATGATTATAAGATGGAGCACCAAGTGGTGGGAATTATATCCGTCGATGTGGCAAGGATGCTTCAGGAAAAGAGAGAAGTGGAAATTTAACTAAAAAGCTAGAAATTCTAAAAAATAAAGGACTTACACCTAATCTGGATTGGGGAGCCTTCTCACACTCTAGTCGCACTAGATAAACACACACACATATATATATATATATATATANACCTGATCAGTAATTACGTAATTATTTAAGTTCAAAAAGATGGCCAAAATGTTGACACAATTTATATTCAGCGGCTAGTGTGCAAAATAAATGTGTAATTAAATTGATTAATGATTTACACACTAGGAGTACTACATAAGTATATGTATCATTTCACAAGTAATATAAAGTTTTCCTTAAAACCCCCAGTATCAAACCCATAGGGAATAAGGAATTTACTATGCTAACTTAGAAATATTTCTACTTAAACTATAAACTAAATTCGCAAGAGAATAATATCAAACTATTTGTAAAAGGTTATAACTAAAGTGGCTACTTCTAATTTAAATTGAAAGTAAATGCAAAGTCTCTAAATTAAAAATGTGTAAAGATGGTGCGATTATAATAAAAAGTATTTTCCATTGCAAAGAGATTATAAATCATTGTAGGAATCAAATGATTAAAGATGAAAATGAGGAGCATACATATTCTTTACCCCTTCCGAGAATAAAAAACATTGGCTAATCTAAAGTTAGTTCCAGCTTGTATGGTTATACTTACTAGATTCTAGCCCCTCACTTCTAGATTACCCACTGTGCTATTTCTATAAAACTAACTAGGGACCCTTAGTTCCAACAATAAACCAAATTAGTAAAGGACCTAGTATATCACCCTAGAAATACCAATTCTACACCCAAAACTTATTTTCCTACCTATTTGCACTCCCTTATGGATTTGACATCCCCTTCCTTTAAGGTTTGGTGTAGTACTCACTAGTTGCCGAAATCATAGCCCTCTCAGGTTATTATGTTTTGCAACATGTTTTAACATCACAAATGACAGTTTATAAAGTAAATGAAGAAATAGTGAAAATACCTTCATAAATTTTTTGAATAAAAGAAATCTTTAAAAATTTTTGATCCCACACATCATTACTTCTTATTGCAAGGAGAAAGAAAAGAAAAATACTTAGAAATCATGAAGATGACAAAACAAAACATCATATATATAAAAACCAAGTTTACAAGATAAATCTTAAAGAAAAGTACAAGTACTTATCTCAAACCTATCCCCATGCAATCATGTGAAGCTTTTTGACATAACTTAATTCCACAAGACTTACACTAGACTCTACAATCACCAAACTCCTAATATAATGGTCGCCCACCCCTATAGTGGCCTAAACTACTGACAAAAAAACTAAGTTTTTCTCTTTTCTCCGCTCTTGGACATGTAGAAATGTTTTCAATATAAAGAGCTCTGAAAATAACCATGGGTCACTTAAGTTACCTTTTGGAAATTCATCCAAATTCATTGAATATTGGGCAAACCGCTTCTAGCGCCTAGGCGCTGGCCTTCTACAATGTTCTGGTGCTTAGGCGTAAGGACAACTTTTGTGTCTTTGGCTTCAATTGACCCATTTTTGCTCCTTTTTCTGTTAAATTTCATTTCTTGCACTTGAAATCAAAAACACACAAAATACATTTCATTAAAACGCAAGATCATTACAAATAAACATGAAATACATAGATAAAAACATGTAATTTTATGGGCGTGTCAATTCCCCATATTTAAATGTTACTTTTCTTAAGTAATTTTTGTACTATATAAAAAAATTTATAATAATTTATGGTACTGAAGTTTCACTTAAAGAATCTTATAGTTTTTTCCCATAAATGTGATAATGAAACTTTTAAGATATAATTTCAATAATTCAGCTTAAAACTAAAATATAAGGATATTCAGTAATCAAGTTAAGAATTTTGATTTTCTATTCATTATAAAAATAATTTTATCTTGTCTCACTAAAGAATTTTAGAAGAATTAAAAGAAAAGAATTATAAGAGAACTCTAATGATAAAGAGACTAAGACTTTTAAAAATTTAGAAGTGTAAATAAGTATTTTCCTTTAAGAAAATTCAAGTGAAGCCAATTTTTAATTAGACATCTCCTCAAGCTTCTCTGCATATGTTTTTTTTTTTCATTTTTGCTTTTCTTCTTCTTCTCATTTTTCTTTTTCTTTCAAAATTATTTTTAATCATTTCTTTTCTTTTCTTTTTCATATGAGGATTACCATATCTAGACAGCCTTTAATAATTTTAAACTTTAATATCGTCTTTCTAACGTTAAAAACTTCTCACATTTATTTACTTAAAAATGTGTATTAGTGCAGTAATAATTTTTTCTAGTCTCACATTCTTTCTAAAAGTGTAGCTCTAAAATCTTTAATGTTTCAAAAATATAATTTTTCTTAATATAAATAGTAAAAGCATATTTATTTTTATATGCTAAATATCTTAACTTTTAGAGTTACCCTTTATTACTAATTTTTTTTTACTTAAGTTTACTATTACATTTATAAAATCAAAAATATAATTATCTAAAATTAATACCACATACCATAGGTTGTGTTAAAACAATTTAAAAATATATAGTTTATTGATGACAAATAAAATTTAGTTTTTTTTTAAGTTTTTCTCCCTCCCCTAAACTTGATTTTTTAAGTAGTATAAAACATCAAATTATAAAACAAGTATGAAAAGAGGAAATCTTATCAGATTTCATAGGGTACTAAAAATTTAAACAGTACAAGTACAAGTAGTAACATGTACTGAGTAGTAGTACATCTTAAAATCAGCAGGTATATCGTAGAAACTGCAACGTATAAGACTACTCTAACACACAGACAATATAAACTAAAGTAGAGCAAAAGCAACATTACTGCATCAAAATAAAAAGTGCAACTACAACAATCCTATATAAAGACATACAAGAAGTGTCAAAATAGAGAAAGTCTACATGAAAGATCTATAACAGAAAAGTAAACTCTATCTATTCATAATCAACATCATCTTCAGGAATGTCCTCATCTATTGAATTACGACGTTCATATGGAGAAAATCGAGGCCAAGTAGGAAACTCAACTGAATGACCACCCTTCAAAAATTTCACTAATGACTCATCATAAGTCGCATCATAGTCACTCTTCCTCTGCTTGTATTGTTCTACATGATCATATTTGTCTTTCATATCTTGCATTCGACATTGTATTAAGAATAGCTCAGACTGGTGTTTCAAATATCTCTCACTCATCACATCCCAAAAATCAGGAGGTGGAACAGAAGTACTGGAGGCAGAAGGTCTAGAAGTAGAAGTAGATGGAATGTTAGAATTTGTACCTCTAGATCTTCCATAAATATCCACATTATCCTTTCAATAGGCTTTAGTGGCTTTAATTATTGCTCCCAAGTCTCATATTTTACTCGAGAGTCCTTGCAGATAGTAAAAATAAGAGAAGGAAAACCCAAACCTTCCGAAGAACTAGCTCTAGTAGAGGTGTAAATACCTTTGAATATAAGAGAGCCAACATCAATGGGTTCCATCATCAGAATGAAGTAGTTTAAGGTGGCTCTCTCACGAGTCACCTCACTCAAGTGGTTTGAGGGAGTTAGTCTAGCAGAAATGAAGTAGTACCATGCCTTTGATGGGGAATAAAGTGAGGAAGAAGAAAATTTTACCTTATGTTCATTTTTGTTCTTTCAGACTCCACGCCCATCAGTAAGTTACACAATAATCTCATCAAGCTTAGTCTCCATAGGCCCAAACTCTGAATAAAAGCAGCCGAGAGAAGGAGGAAAACCATATAGCACATTTATTCGCTCGGGGATGAACTAAACTCTCGGTCATCTAACAAACAACTCATCCTCGGGAACCTTAAGTAAATCTGCATAGAATTCCCTCATGATAGAATTAACTGCTACGGTAGTGAAGTAGCAAAATACCTCCCACTGGCGAGCAACAATCAGGTGTTGTACTGCTCCACAAGGACTTGAAAAGCCCCGCTCTGCAATAAATTTTTGTGATAATAGCAACTCATCGTATCTATCCTGAGCCTTGTGATTCATGAATTTGGTGGTATCAAAAGTTTCCTTCCCCTTTCCTCTCTTAGTTTTAGGAGCCATGCTTCAAATCTAGAAAAATTCCAAATAAATCATATACATAAGTTTAAAGGCTCCTAAAAGTATTTACTAAGAAAATGAAGTTTTCATCCATGAATTTTTCACCACAAATTCTAAAACCTTGCACTTTTTGGCCTCCAATCAATGTGGAAGAAATCCATGGTAAAATTAATAAATTTATATGACAAAATGAAGATCTAACCTGGAGAAGATAAAATCCAGTATTTTTGGCCTCTAAAAGTTGATGAATCTTGAACTAAGGGAAGCCATAAGTGTCTCTTAAATGAACTAGAAGAACAATAAGAAAGTAGAAGATGAAAAATGGTGATCGATCAGTTTATATCTTGATTTTAGCCCCATTTCGACGGTTCAACCGGTCTGGCGCCTAGGTGCCCTGCTGTGCAAATAGCTACCACCTAGACGTCAGGCTCTAATTTTTGAAACTTTTTCTTTTAAGTGTGGCACATCAAGCCTAAGGCCTCCAAATCAAAATTTAACATTAATTTAACCACATACTATTAATTGTCTATCCTCTCAACATCTTCCAACTTCTATTTACTCCATTATAATTTCAAAACTCCATTTATTCCAACATTCATGCACGCCAGAATTTTCACAAACTTAACACATTTTCATTACTAACAAACAAGTTTTAATATAGTAGACATATTAAAGCAATACAACATATCAAATAAATACTAGTACAAATACTAAACTTCTTGTAGTACCAAACACACCCTCGATTAGAGTCAACACACTAAATGAAATCACGCAAAAATCTAACACATAAAATCCTTAGAAAACCATCTAAAGATCAGTAATTATTGGCGCAATTATCCCCCACATTTTCAATTGATAGGAAGTTGTTATCGTACATGTGGTGGATAAGAGCATGAAGATAATCTTCAGCAACTTTATCAATTATCCACTTGTTATCGTGATACATACTAACCTAATAATTTTAATAACAAGCCAAATGGTTGAATTGGAGTTTCATCTGCCACTCCAAATGCTCATCCTGGTGATACATGTCACTTAGCTTGTTGTGTAGAATTCCCAATCCCTCTTCAATCGTCATCAGTTTTTCAGTGGTCTGCTCCAAACTTAGTGCTAAGAAGTCATTGAAGTAAGTTTGGGGCACAGTCTTCTTCTCACTTGCACCACCATTGCTTCTACGCTCCATTTAGGCAAAAAATATTAACTAAGCACTCAGCTCCTCTCCAATTCTTCTTCTCAAAGGCCAAAGTTTAATAGAAAAGTTCAAGTTAAAACCACTATGGGCGGTTTTGCCCATGTAATATAATTGTGGCTCCTAGGCACCGGATTCTGGCACTTAGGCGTCGGGCTTACTGAATTCTAATGCTTATGCATCAGGTGGCGCCTAGGTGCCAATGCTTAAATAAACACTGTTTCACTTCACGTCAAATTTTTCACATTCTAATCTCATTCCAATCATCAAATTATTGTATTTGTGCCTCCTCACATCTAGTAGGTCTCAGTACTATATCATATAGTCCACAATAACAAAAATCATAAATCAATCCACACAGATAACTATGGGTTGCCTCCGACAAAGCGCTTGGTTTAACGTTGCCAGCTTGACTTATCTAATGTTTTCCATGGGTTGACCCAACATTAAGATCTCTTCATGCAAAGGCTTGTTTCCACAAATGTAAGGTTTTAGTCAATGTCAGCTTACTTTAATTATTCATTCAATTCTTGAATCCTTAATACCACAACATCAAAAGGATAGGCTTTTATCATAATAAATAGCCCCGATCACATGGACTTAAGTTTTTCAGGAAACAATTTCAATCGAGTATTGTATAAAAGTTCTCTTGTCCAAGCTCGAAATCTTTTCTTAAATTCTTCCGATCATGCCAATTTTTCATCTTTTCCTTATAAATTTAGCATTCTCATAAGATTCATTTCTAATTTCCTCGAGCTCATTTGACTACAATAATCACTTCTCACTAGCTTCTTTCATGTTATAATTAAATTTCCTTATTGCCCAATAAGCCTTATATTCTAATTCAACTGGTAAGTGACAAGCCTTTCCAAATATGACCTTGTATGGTGTCATTCCTATATGAATTTTGTAAGCAGTTTTATAGGCCCATAATACAGAATCAATTATAGCAGACCAATCCTTCCTATTCAGATTTATAGTCTTTTCTAATAAGCCTTTAATTTTACGATTAGATACTTCTGTTAAATCACTTATTTGAGGGTGATAGGTTGTGGCAATTGGATGATTAATTCTATATTTCATCATTAATGTTTCAATCATAAAGTTCTTAAAATGGCTTCTTTTATCTGAATATGCATTCCAAATTTAGTAAAAGTATTTTTCTTTAAAAATTAACACTTTTAGCATCACAAAGAGGTAAAGCAACAACTTCAATTTATTTTGAAACATAATCCACAGCTAATAAAAAGGTATTATTTTTTAGAAAATGGTACAAATGATCCCATAAAATCTAAACACCATACATAAAAAATTTTTACTTCAAGGTAAAATTTAGGGGCATTTCATCTCTCTTAGAAATATTGTCTACTCTTTGACATCAATCACTTATTTTTACATAAGTATTAACTTCCTTAAATATTTTAGGTCAATAGAATCTAGATTGTAAAATTTTATATGCAGTTTTATTCACTCCAAAATGTCCCCAAAAATTAGATTTATGATATTTCTTAATGATTTCCTTGGTTTCTTCAAAAGGAACACTTCTTCTAATCGCTAAGTCCTTACATTTCTTATATAAGTAAGGGTCTTCCCAGAAGTATAATCTTGCATCATACATGAAAATTTTTTTTGGTGGTTGTCTAATATGTAGGGTAAAATATTATTAACAAGTTAGTTAACTAAATCATCATGCCGCGGAGTACGCTGCTCAGAAACTGAGTATAATTGTTCATCATAAAAATTTTCATTTATGTCAATATCATTATCACTATATCCTCCATAAAAGATCAGTGATTTGATTACTGATACCCTTCCTATCTACTACTTGAAAGTTGAGTTCTTGCATCAAAAGGACCCATCTAATTAATCGTGGTTTCAAATCCTTATTCAACATCAATTGTTTAATAGCAAAATGATCAGTATGCACGATACATTTTGCCTCAAAAAGATAAGGTCTAAATTTATCAAAAGTATATATTATCATTAATATTTCCTTTTCAGTGGTAGTATAATTAATTTGAGCCTCATTAATAGTTTTACTGGCATAATATATAACTTTAAAAATTTTATCATGTTTTTGTCCTAATACTTTCCCGATAGCATAATCACTTGCATCATATATTAATTCAAATGATTTTTCCTAGTCGGGTGAAATAATAATAGATGCAGTGATTAATTTATCCTTTATTAACATGAAAGCATTCAGACATTCCTCATTAAAATTGAAATTCGTGTCTTTTTCCAAACGATGGCACAAAAACTTAGCAATTTTTGAAAAGTTTTTAATATACTGCCTATATAACCCTACATATCCTAGAAAACTTCTTAGTCCTGTCATTGAAGTAGGAGGTAGTAATTCAACAAAAACTTGAATTTTAGCAGAATATGCTTTCATGCCATTTTTCAGAAATCTTATAACCTAACACAATTCCTTCTGTGAACATAAATTGACAATTGTTCATAATTAAATTTGTTTCTTCACAGTGTTTAGATACTAAGTTAAATGATCTAGACATGAATCAAAAGAGGTTTCAAAAGCTGAAAAATTGTTCATGAAAACTTTAATTCCTTTCTCAATGAAATCGCAAAAAATAAATATCATGCACCTTTAAAAAGTAGAAGGTAAATTACACAAACCAAAGTGCATTCTTCTAAAAGCAAAAGTCACATATGAACCAGTAAATATTGTCTTTTATTGATCCTCATGAGCTATTTTGTCTTTTCTAAAAGCAAAAGTCCCATAATGACTCGTAAATGTTGTCTTTTGTTTATCCTTAGAAGCTATAGGTATTTGGTGGTATCTTGAATATTCATCTAAAAAGTAGGAATAGAGATGCCCTTCTAGCCTATCCAACATTTGGTCTATAAAAATCTAAGGAAAGTGATCATTCATAGTGGCAAGGTTTAATTTTCTATAATCATTACAAATGCGCCACCCAGTGACTTTTCTTGTTGGGATTAATTCATTCCACTCATTTACAACTACAATCACTTCTCTTTTCTTAGGAACACAGTGAATAAGACTAACCCAAGCACTATAAAAAATAGGATAAATAGTCCCAACATCCAATCACTTTAAAATGTCTTTCTTCACAACATCTTTCATGATATGATTCAATCTCCTTTGAGAATTAGTTCTAAGTTTATGATCATCTTCCATTAAAATTCTATGCATACATATTGAAGGGCTAATTCATTTTATATATGTTAGTGTCCATCCAAAGGCTTTCTTATGATTTTTTTAATGTGTCATTTAGTCTTTCTTCTTGATCTTTAGTTGAATCGGAGGATATTATTACGGGTAATCTAGATTAATTCCCTAAATAATCGTACTTAAAATGAGTAGGGAGCACTTTCATCTTAAGTTCAAGAGGATTTTCTATTGAAGGAATCAGAGGTTTATTATTTTCAGCAGTGTCCAAAATCTCAAAACATTCCTGAACATAATTTGAATCCTTAGTATTTATCTCGTTTGATTTATCTTGCAAATCAATTTCATTTTCATTCTCCATTTCTTGTTGATGTATTTTAACTTAATAGATCTCTCTAAAATGATTATTAATTAAATAATCAATAGTATCCATTTTGTAACATTTATTTTATTTTCTAATAGCTGGATACTCCATCGATTTCAACACATTAAAAGTAACTTCCTGGTCATTAACTTTCATAGTTAATTCTCCTTTTTGCACATCTATCATTGCTTGTCCAGTGGCTAGGAAAGCTCTCCCCAAAATGATAAGTGTTTCTTTTTCTTCCTCCATATCCAAAACAATGAAATCCACAGGAAAGGTAAATTTTTCTACTTTTACAAGCACATGTTCTATAACCCCCTTAAGATAAGTAATATATCAATCATTTAATTCAAGAGTTACAGTAGTAGGAGAAATATATCTTAAGCTTAATCTTTTGAATATAAATAAGGACATGAGGTTAATGCTAGCTTCTAAATCACATAAAACTTTTCCACATAATCTATCTCCAATTGCACAAGGTATTGTGAAGCTAGCACGATCTCTAAGTTTTTTAGGAAGCTTTTTCTAAATTATTGCTCTGGTGCAACAGTCTCATAATATTCAAACTCCCTCTTTTTTTTAAGATTTCTTTCATAAATTTAGCATAACTTGGCATATGTCAAGGCTTCAACAAATAGAATGTTAATTGTAAGCTATTTAAATATCTAAAAAAACCATGAAAATTTATGATTGAACTTCTACTGTCTAATTCTTTGAGAAAATGGTGGTAAAGGTCTTCTTATATTGTTCTTAATTGGAGAAACGAGCTTTTCTACCTCCTTAAGAATGGTTTCTTCATGTGTTTCAATTTATTTGTTCTCCTCCTCAACGTCAATCTCCTTTTGAACTCCAACATTTAGTTCACTTTCACTCATGAGTTGGATAGCTTTAACTTGATCTTGCTCCTTATTCTTTTCTTTAGAATTTATTTTAATGTTACTAGGAATCATCCCTGAGGTCTATTGCTAAGTTCATTAGTGATTTGTCCCAGTTGATTCTCAATATTTCTAATGGCAGCACTTTGACTTTGTAATTGATTCCCAGTCTATAACACTACTTCTTCTATAAACAACTTTTTATCTTTAAGTTGTTGTTTACTTGTAAATCCTTGAGGATAACAAGGCCTATAACTACTGCTACTCTGGTTGTTCCAGTTTTCTAATGGGTTTGCTTGATTGTTTCCCCATTATTGATTTTCGTTACTAAAATTATTATTCTAGTTATAGTTAGGGTGATTTTTCCAACTTGGGTTGTAATAGTTAGAATATGGATTATTGGATCTATTATTAATTGCATTTAAAATCTCTAATGATGGTTGAGAACTAATCAGTTGGCCTAATAAATTTTCTTCTATCATATGAAGTGTTTGAGAAGGTTCATTCCAAATTGATCTAACTTCCTAGATATTGCAGCAACTTGAGATTCCATCATAGAAATTGCATCATTATCATGAACACTTAGTACTTTCTTAGGATTTAACCTTTTAGAGGGCCATTGAAAAATATTTGTAGTCATCTCTTCAATTAATACATAAGCTTCATCAAACGATTTCGACATTAATGTTCCTCTAGTAGCAGTATCAACAATAGATTTAAGGGATCCTACAAACCCATTATAAAATGTTTGAATAATTAACTAGTCTAGCAAGGCATGATGTGGGCACTTTCTAAGGAGTTCCTTAAATCGTCCCCATGCTTTATACATTAACTCACCTTCATACTGAGTAAAAGAGGAAATATCATTTCTAAGTTTAGCAGTTGTTTAAGGAGGAAAATACTTAGTCAAGTATTTATGTGCCAACTCCCCTCAAGTTCTAATAGATCCGGTTTCTAATGAATTTAACCACAAATTAGCTTTATCTCTTAAGGAAAAAGAAAAAAATCTAAGTCTAACAACGTAAGTTGATACGCCGTCATATTTAAATGTAGCACACAACCCTTAAAAACTTGCAAGATGTAATTTTAGATCCTTAGATGGCGTTCCCCGAAACTGATTGCTTTGTACCATTTGTATAATAGTATGCTTAAGTTCAAATGAGTTAGATGCTACAGTAGGGTTTTGTACCCTTGAGTGAATTTCATCTGTTGTATAGTTTGCATAGCCCCTTAAAGGTCTTTGTAAATCATGATGTTTATTGTCCACAGTTTGGTTATTTAAGTGATTTTGCGATGTGTTTATCATTTCTTGAAAATTATGAAGTTCTTTTCAGTTTCAAATATTTCAAATGGTTTTTTCTAACTCAGAATTGTATGACACTAAATCTCCAAACCCCGAACTATGTATGCACAATTAAAATTTTAGAAATTAAAAATAAAATAGTCACTTAGAATAAAAAAATTTTTGATATTTTTTTATTTTTCATTTTTTTAGGTTTTAACATTTTTAGAAAATAAACAAATACTAATAAATGAAAATAAAATAAAATTCTCCGAAAACAAATCTACAACTAAATAAAAAATTTTAAGTCTGATAATTCCATTAATTCCCTAGCAATGATGTCAAAAACCTGACCTGACCCGCAATCACATAATTAAGCTCGAAAAGATGGCCAAAATGTTGACCCAATTTATATTCAGTGACAACTTTGCAAAATAAATGTGTAATTAAATTAATTAATGGTTTACACACTATGGGTACAACACAAGTATGCATATTGTTTCAAGTAATATAGAGTTTTCTTTAAAAACCACAGTATCAAACCCACAGGGAATAAGAAATCTACTATGCTAACTTAGAAATATTTCTACTTAAAATGTAAACTAAATTTGCAGAAAAATAATATCAAACTGTTTGTAAAAGGTTTTAACTAAAGGGGATACTTCTAATTTAAACAGAAAGTAAATGCAAAGTCTCTAAATTTAAAATGTTTAAAAACGATACTATTAATAAAAAGTCTTTTCCCTTGCAAATAAATTGTAAATCAGTGCAGGAATTAAATGATTAAAGATGAAAATGAGGTATTGTGATAAACATGAGCATACCTATGATTTGCCCCTTCCTAGCATAAAGAACATTGGCTATTCTAAAGTTAGTTTTAGCTTGTGTGGTTATGTTGAGTAGATTCTAGTCTCTCACTTCTAGATTACCGATTGTGCCCTCTCTATAGAACTAACCAGAGACCCTTTGTTCCAACAATAGACCAAATTTGTATAGGATCTATCCTGTCACTCTAGAAACACCAATTTATGTCTCTCAGTACTTATCTTCCTATCTATTTACACTCTCCCCGAATTTGACATCTGATTCCTCTAAGGTTTAGTGTGGTACTGTTGGTGAAATCATAGCCCTCCAGGTCATTATATTTTGCAACAATTTTAACATCACAGATGACTAGTTTGCAAAGTAAAAGAAGAACCCGTGAAAATATCATCACAAATAGTGTAAATAAAAGAAATCTTTAAAACATTCTTATCACACACATCATTATTTCTTATTGCAAGGAGAAAGAAAATAAAACTACTCAAAAATTATGGGGATAACAAAACAAAACATCATGTAAATAAAAACCAAATTTACAAGACAAATCTTAAACAAAAATATAAATACTTATCTCAAACTTCTCCTCAAACAATCCTTTGAAGTTTTCTGACAGAACTTGACTTCACAAGACTCACACAAGACTCTACAATCACCAAACCCACCTCTATAGTGGTCTAAACTACTAAGAAAAAACTAAGTTATATCTTTTCTCCTCTCTTGGACGTATAGTAATGTCTTTAACATATAAAACTCTGAAAATAGCCAATGGTCGCTTAAGGCACCTTTTCAAAATTCATCCATATTCATTGAATTTTTGTCAAACCGCTTTTGGGGCCTAAGCGTTCAACTGTCGTGCCTAGGCGTCGGCCTTCTAGAATGTCATGGCATCAGATCCTGGCGCCTATGACCAGGTCAACTTTTGTGTCTTTGGCTTCAATTGACCCATTTTTTCTCCTTATTTCTCTTTAACACAATTTCTTGCACATAAAATCAAAAACACACAAAATACCTTTCATTAAAGCGCAATCTCATTAATAATAAGCATGAAATACATAGATAAAACATGTAATTTTATGGCTTGTGAGGCTTCTCCTAAGGAAAAGTAATATGAATGCAATGGTCTAGGGATATCCTTAAATATTATGGAGGCCCTATTAGCATGATTTAGGTTATGCTCATACAATGCAACCCATTTGAAATCCTACTCGAAGGCCATGCAGAAAAGTAAAAGTGCAATTTTTAAAATCCTGAATATTTTAATCCTAAATTTTCATTATATTGAATGTTTTATTAGGATTTTATAGAAAAAATTATGATTTTAAGTCTTAAAGAGCATATATTGCATCGTAATTACTAGACAAACTACATTAAAAATTAAGGAAAATATTCAAGCATTCATTCATGCAACAAGGCAGAAAATAAGTCAAATAGAAGAAAGTCAAGTGCCACTGGGTTGACAACATATACTAGAAAAGAAAAAGGTTGTCAAACTGTGCATATACATATCTGATCCTAATTATATACATCAATATAAAATGTGAAATTAAGATATGAGATATGAGCATCAGCTCGAGGTCCCCATCCATGTGGTTCCTGCAAAGCATCTCAAAACTAGTGCCTATATATTATTTCTGCTACAGGATTCCCCTAGACTCTAAAAGTACAAGGAGAAAAAAGATAAAAGACTTGACCTGTAAGAAAAATAAGATTAGTGGGGAAAGTCACATAACTTACAATCAGTCATGCCTGGTGGGGGAGCTAGTTAAGCAGCACCTGCAATAAAAGGGTTAGTGAAAATCATCACATGCTCCTCCTTTTATGGTACCTATATGTGTGCATATAGAGATACAACTCTCTATATAAGAACACCCTAAAATGTTGTCATACATATCAAGAATGTAGTTACACCAATATCACAAAGCAAAAAAGATGTCTGGCTAAGGCAACAATTCCTGCTAAGAACAATAGTCAGGCATAAAAAAGACTACCTAGAAACCTAGATCCTATCTTAGCTCACCATCTAACAAAAATTGTCCTAATCTAGCTCTTAATACACAGGGTAAAATCTTAGGCCATCGTATGACTTTGATAGGGTCATCTCACTTAAAGATTTAAGGGATCAAAATTATCTCATAGGAGAATGGTGACATTAAAATAAGTGGTCTCACATACAACCAAACTTATATAGTTTTAAAAGAAGGATGAATAATATAATAATAAAAAATATCCATTTTTTGTACTTTTAAAATAGTTGGTGAAAGAATGTAGATTTGTGGAACATATGACACACTTTAGAATCCTTGGATCCTTAGCGCAGTCATACTTGTGTCAATCTTGTTTGCTTAACTTGGATTACTCGCCAGGATCAACCCAACAAGTAATCCTCATGTGATCACGCATACAATATGCGACATGATCTACATACTAAAATGCAACAAATGAACACACATACAATGCAACATAAAATACTAAATGAAACGTCAAACTCATTATATTAATCTCACATGGGATCCAGGGTTTAGCTTTTGGATACATGGTACGGCCGCCTCTAGCTTTTGTGAGAAATGTGGATAACTTCATCCTTTGATTTCTTGTAGAAGAAGTCCTTCACCTTTTGTAGGGTGGACTAACCACAAAGTTTTTCCATCATGATCTTGTAGAATGAGTTAGCTACAAAGATTTTCCTATTTTTTAAGATCTAACTATAGATTAGAAGTGCCAAAACCGTAGGAAATTGACATTCTGACCAGTTATGATTGGAGCTAAAACTTGTAACAGGAACTCACTCAGATTTGTAAAGGAATTGGCCATGAATGTGCTTCCTAACTTATGGCTTCCTCAGGAAATAAACAACCAATTAATAGGCGTATGGTTCTGTTGACTGATATCACCCAGCCAACTTGTCTATGAAGGGAGCCTGAACCTACGAAAATGTCGCAAAGCTAGCCAATCAAAAGGCGTATGGCTGGGTCGACCGGTATCGTTCGACCAATCGTACCATTTGATAATGGGTGATTGAATGAGTCAGACGATACCATGTGGTCAATCCTACCTACCTCGTGTGGGCGACCAAACCCAAAAAACACATAACAGAATATAGTCCTAGGGATGACTAAGAAAGAAAATGCAAGGGTTTTTTTTTAGAATCTTACCAATGTCGAGGTTACGGATGTCCTCACCGCTTGCTCTGAGTTGTCAAAATTTGGTCTACGTGTTGGCATATCTCGCAATCAAACACGCAAATGAGTGAGTGTAGAAGGTATACAAGTACCCAAAATAAATGATTTCAGCGTACAAAAATATAACTAACACATACCTTTGTGAGAAGAGTTGCTAAGATCGAAGCATGCTCAAATTTATCTTGCAAGGAATCACAAAGATATTTTGCATGAGGATTCGATGCAACAAACTCGTCTACATTTTTCTCCAACAATAGAGGAAACCACAACAGGTCATTAACACGTTTTTCCAAGTGCTTTCATATATCACAAGATCCACACTTGTTTACATATGTGTATCCACATTTTCTTATGCATGCAAATCATAAAAGAACCACACTTGCTCAATTAAAGTGGCATAAACCAATAAAAGAACAGTTTTTATTTAGTTTAAGTATCAATGTTTTGCAACTTCACAAATTAAAGCATTATCATGAAAGGATTTTGCAACTATGAATCAAAATTATCGCATATAATAGTGGATTTAGAGCAGAGTTTAATCTCTACCACATTCTATCAACCATCATGGTTTTACATTGGAGCAGTGCAAAAGGAGAAGAAAGATGAGAGATTTGGATCTCTGAACATCGTGATCTTGTTAACCGCCTCGCTATTAAGTGAAATCGAGAGGGTTCATTCATAAAGGCAATGACCTTGAGCAAAGCTAAAAAAAGGAGGTGTGGCTCGAGTCACCACTGACAAGGGAAAGGACCATCAGAGGGCTCTCCAACATTAGGTGTTGACGGTGAAGATAGATTTGCTAATGATGAAGCAAGTGACGCATGGGAGCTTGAGCTGGAGACAAAGGCATGAAGGAGAGGGATGGTCAAGGTGCTTCATCAGAGTGGTGTTGTGCTAGTTTTTTTCATGAGGGATGGATGCCACCTCGAGAGATAGGTTGTTGGTTGGACTTCGCCACGGGAGGCCGACGACGGAGGAAGGGTAGAGAAGAAGGGTTTCGGGCCGAAATGGGAGACGACATGCCCTAGGTTGCTTGAATGGGAAGGGTTAGGGCCTGCGCCAGTTTTTTTGATAAGGGGAAGGAAAAATGCTTTATATATAGAATTTCTTAATCCCTTCTTTTATGTAAATTCATGGATTTACGTGTTTATCACTTATACATGGAACCCCAACAATATGGGTGTTCTCTCTAGTTAAAACTAACGTATTGGACTTACTCGCATAGTCCGTTTTGTCATCTGAGGTAATCTGAACAACCTCATCGATAATCAAGTTGATTTAAGTCTAATTCGCCTACGACACAGTGAATGAAATCCATTGGTTGGATCAAAACGGTTTAATAGACTAAATGTTGACTGACCTTCACCTAATCAAAAGCTAGAGTCAAGCAGAACAACCCCAGTTATGTACTCCTCAACACCCGTAAGATAGTTTCAAATTTATGTCTTGAGCTCTGGAAAGTTATGTATGAGTGAAGCATGTTCCCAAGTCGTTCACCAATATATTTTTTATTCTTTTCAATGGAACTCCAAGTTGCCTATACGTCATCGTATTATTCTTTTTTTTAGATAAATTTCCCTATAAAATCATAGAAACGATTCAAAGATAAGAGAAATCAAAAAGAAGGATATATAACGGAAAATAGATAAACAAAATTAAAAAGAAATATAGAAAGCTTATGCAAGTTAATCCTCATGTGAGAGGTATGTACAATAAGAATTAGATTGAAATACCTTGAATCATGATATCCACAAAGAGAATATATATGCAAGTCACACATAAACAGAGAACCAAAAAATATTTTTTTGTTCTAGGCTCAAAAGCACTCCCAAAAGAACACATCCCTTTGGTTTATTACATCTTATAGGATGCTTAAGAATATTTTTGATAAAAGGGTCTTGCTTATATTATCATGATAACTGACGGATAGGACACCAAAAATGATAATTAGACCATTAGAACATGGTGTAATCTCAGGTGCCTATATCGAGCTACATGGATGGTGACACTCCAAAGAGTGAGGCCCAGGAATTGATCGGGTCATCAAGTATGTTCGTCTCACTACTTCAAGGCAACTTGATGACATCAACTAAGTCACAAAGGACAAATGAGCTTAAACATGGTTCATCAAAAGGGAGGTAGATAAATCCTATTTGAGTAGAGAGCCAAGTCTGGATACTATGAATCCTTCATCCCAAGCTACAGAGACCTTAAGTCTACATAGTAAAAAAGGTAGTCGACCCAACTAGACCTGGATTCCCTTTCAGCAATTCATGAATTGTGTCGTCCAAGGAGACCTTAGTAGCTCTGAGATAAAAAGAAGGAAACTCTAAGTTCTATGACCCTATAAAGGTGGAGCTCAAAGAGGTAGAACTTATACCCACAAAGAAAATGAAAGGAGAGAAAAGAGAAGCCCGACTACAAAGATGAAAACACTTCCACAAGGGAATTATACCCTGTTTGGGTCAGGGAAGCCTCTAAAGGTGGAGCTCAAAGAGGTGGAACATATACCCACCAAGCAAATGACAGGGAAGCCACCAGAAAGGAGAAAAAAGAGAGGTTCAACTACAAAGCTGAAAACACTCCAATGAAGGATTTATACCTTGTATGGGTAATGGAGGCCTTTAACATCTTAATCATGCTAGATAACAACCTTAGTATAAAACTCATGCTTGGCCAGTCAAGTTAAAGAAGCACGAGTGCTTCTCTTCGGGACATGCAAAATGATGTAGTTATCTAACAAAAATCCTAAGTATGGAGGCCCTATTTAATATGAATGAGACCTATTCATGCATGCAACCCATTATAAAACAAACCTTGATGAAAATAAGTAAAATGTAATGAAAATGCTTAGTTTAAAGTTTTGATATTTTAATCCTAAATTTAGATTTTATCTTAATATTTTATTATAATTTTTATCAAAGAAATGATATAGGCCTTTAAAGAGCTTAAATTACGTATTTGTCGGATTCCAAAAAAAAAAAACACAATAAAAGAGTGAGTAAAGTTAGCACCAAGCCAGAAAGTAAATGTGGCAAATATAAAGAATAAAAGATCGAATGTTGTAGGTCAACAACATACCCCATAAAGCAAAAAGGAAGCTAAGCTCAGCATATACATACATGGTCCTAATATTATACATCAATATGAATATCAGAATAAATGTACGGGGCACGAGCATCTTCTCCTGGTCCTCATTACATTGTTTTATGTGATAAGCGCCTTAGAACCCATCACATTCCTTATTTCTAGTAAAAACTCTACCTACATACTCTAAAAAATACAAGATAAAAATCTAAAATAAAGTCTTGACCTTCAAAATATAATCAGTACGAGTATCTCATGCAATGTATAGTAGACCATGTCCGATGGGAAGAAAGTTTAACATCACATACAGAGAAAGGCATTAGCATAAATCATTATAAATCCTCCTTATTAGACATGACACCCTGGAAGAAATTTGCCCTAATATACTAATGTGCAAGTCCAAACCATTGAACCCACAGAGCTTCACACAAAAATACCTTGCTAGGGCACAAACCAAGGAACAATAGTTAAAACATGAAAAACCCTAACTACACACTAGCCCTAGTCTAGAAAGCATCTAAACATAAGCAGACCTAGTCACAATATCTAAGTGTGTGCACAGTGTGGGTAAGGGATACTGTATAACTTTGACAAAGTCTTCAACACGGGCTCATCCTAAAGATCCAAGAGATCTAATGTTCATCACTAAGGGATGCCATTTTTATAAAGGAGGCCTCATATATGGCTTAACTCATACAATTTTAAAATAGGGTGGATCATACATACAAAGGTTGGTCCATAATATGCAAGTGACGTACAATAGATCCATCGAATTTGTTAACACACACACACACACACACACACACACACACACACACACACACACACGCACGCACACACACACACACACACA
>JXCR01044165.1:0-11947 GCA_002079205.1 Phalaenopsis hybrid cultivar
TTGGTAAAGGTCTAGACTCTAAGAAGGCGGTCGAGCGTATTGTGTTTCCTCAGATCTATCATGATTCTCTTGAAGGGAAAGTCATTGTCAGTTTGTTAAGAGGGCTTGCAGGAAGGGCTCTGGTTGAAAAATACAAATTCACACTCATTGGGAAATTTCAGTTGGGGCTTGATAAAATGGAAGTTATTCGCAAAACTTTTGAGAACCTCAAACTTATAGGACAATGGAAGTTGGGCCTCTTTAATGGGAGACATGTGATGATACATTTGAGTACGAACGAAAAACATGCTAGGATTTTCTTCAAGAGATATCTCAACGTTGAAGAAAAAACTATGAAGTTGCTCAAGTGGTCTCCTGAATTTGGTCAAAACCAGGAACCACCTACAGTACCAATATGGTTTAAGTTACCTAGGCTTAAGTTGCATCTTTTCAACCATTAGGTCCTTTATTCCATAGAGACAATACTTGGGAGACCAATGAAATCTCACCAGGCCTTCTTCGCCAGGATCCTTGTGGAGAAAGATATCACTTTAGCTGACATTGAAGAAATTTGGTTTGACATTGCACATAATGGCTACTGGCAACAGATTATCATGGAACATTGACCATACTAATGCACCCATTGTAAGATGTTTTGACACACTTGAAAAATGTTTCAGGCTCCATCCTAATTTGAGACCCCAACTTCAAGTGCTTCACCTAACTACTTAAGCACCTATTCCACCTGCTGATATAATGGGAATTGCCACTAGAGGGAATATTGCCACTGATTTTGCCCCAGAGGAGCACCCCTCACTATCTCAGCCCCTCAGGTTGTTGAAAATGAGGATACTCTCATTTTGGTGCCAGAAGATGCTCCATATGCTATGGAGATAATTATTGAGGATGTTGAGAGCCCTCAAACCTTGGCGGAGTGCCAAGTTCAAGGTGTGCAATAGGTAGACATTGTTCCCATTGATGATCAACTCAGTGATAAGTTGGGACAACCTTTGGAAGAAAATTGACAAGTTTACAAAATCAGGAAGAAGAATAAAGAACTAAGGGAACTCAGGAATTTACAGGAGGATGTTTTTGCTCGTTTCGGGTGGAACCCCTCATCACAGTTTTGTGCTCGACTCTTTCTCTAGAAACAGGGAGAGAGGAAAACTCACTCATCATGATTAAGCTTCTGAGTAGCCTGCAACCCATTTTTATCTTTTTGGGGAAATTGTCTATTTTTTTTTTTATGGATGTACTTACATTTTTATTACCTTTCAGTCTTGTATGCCTTGTAAGCGGGTTCGAGCACCCTGTCACGGACAAATAGTCCCACATCGGCTAGGTGTAGGGCCGAAGAGCAGTATTTAAGTTCTGGGTTGTCCACCTCTCTTAAGGGCTCTTTTGGGAGGTGACAACCTGCTCACTAAAACCTTTGTATCTTTTTCCAATCAATGAAATTTTTATATTGGCGATATATATATAAAAATTTCATTGATGGGAAAAAGATACAAAGGTTTTAGTGAGCGGGTGTTGGAACCCACTCATATATATATATATATATATATAATAACATATTGTGTGCTGTAATTAGTAAATGCACTGCTTCATTATGCACATTAAAGCAAAAAGGAACACTTACGTATTAAATTATGCTTTACAGTTTGAAAATACTGGTTAGAGGTATTGTATTAAATGGTGAAGTGCATGGTTTGGGCCATTTTCTAATCTCGTCATCTACAACTTGTTTTGTTGCTTAGCAAAGGACAAGGGAAAAAGAGAAGCAAATAGCAAATAATGCATAGATATTAAATTTATGTGAATGGGCCAGAATGCAAATTGCTTGATGAAAACTGACATTGTTTGAAGTCTTTTAAGCTATTTTACCAAATACAATTATACATTGTCTTTTAGTGGCATTAAATAAAATGAAGATTATTGAAAAAACTGTTAGATCCAGTGCCTACCTTTTGCAATCACGGCCAACTGTGTAGAACTGGTGGTTTTAGTATGATTATGATGATAGCCTTGGATTTAAAGTCTTTTATGACACTCCTTGAAATGTTCTCTGTTTGGTGATATGACCAGTGTTGTTTTGATATCGCTTTGAGATTTTGAGGGCTTAAAATATTCAAATATAATGCATCGGACTGATTTTAATTGCTTATCAGGTTGATATTTTTATACGAAAGATGAACTCAATTCCTGCCTTCACAGCAAACTTAACAATGGAATCATTCAATAAGCGTACCTTAAGTTGAAGCCCAAACACGACTTGATCTTCTACCACCAACTGTTTAAAGTTTTTGGTCAGCCAGTAGATGATCAATGGGTAATGTCTCGTCAATTAAACAATTATCCTTTTGTTTGATTGGTTTGTTGCTCTGTCATCAAATGCCATTCCATTTTGTATTGGTGTTGAGAAAGAATGAAGAAAATCTCTCTATTTTTTTTTTAATATAAAGATTTCTTTTTCAACCCAATTATTTTTACGACTTTGTTTTCTTACATTTATGTCACACCTCTAAAATCAGTTCTCATTTTTAATCAGAAGGCAGGGTAAAAGAGAATATTACACTAGGACTCCTAACGTAATTTGCATTCGGAGTCCAACGGTGGGGCGCAACGTGTCCGTTGGACTCCAAATGCATTAGGAGTCATGTAATATTTCTTCATAGAAGTGAGGGAAATGAGTAACCTCTCAAATTTCAGTTTTGCGCAACTCCCATATAATTCCTGTGTTTCTGCATAACGTCATTGGTTTTTTCTTATGCTTCATTTACACTTGAAGAGCCTCAGTAAAAAATGCTGAGGATCAAGAATTTGTTGGTTGCTAATCGTGTAAAATGGCGGTTATGCTGATTATACTGGATGTATCTGATTTTTAGCCAATATAGATGGCTGGATAACTAAAAAAATAAAGTACAGATGAATTGCCTACGATGAGAAGTTCTGAGTAGTGTAAAGTTCAAATTTGGTAACAAGATGTAATTAGGAAGTAGCATGGCTGTTCAAAATGTGAAGATGAAGAACCAACAATAATGTTGATTGTAGCATGGTTGTGAATGAAGATGGATGGAGTCTTGATCTCAATGTTTGTTATACACTGTGGCATGATTGAATGCAGCAACAATGCTAGATAATGACAAATAGAGATCGCTATATTTTATAAATTAGGATGGAGATGCATCTAAAGTTAAAATATTTAAATATTGTTTTTTTTTTCTTACAAAATGGATTTTTCCATTAAGGATGTACCCATTGTTTGGCATGTTGCATGAATAAAAGAATAAGAAACCTAAAAAAACTCAATGCTCATCAGTCATTTCACAGAACAAGTTATGTTGATGCCTGCAAACCATCAAATCAGAAGTAAATAAAGTTGATGAACTACAAATGTAGTGTCACTTAAATCGAGCATGAAATATCTTGATTGCAATTGAAGTTTCCAAAATATCATCTTTTCATAAAGTTAAATGCAACAAAATGTGTACAATATAGAATAACGAATGAAGGATGCACATATTGCCTCATTTGTTGCAAAAACATGAAAATTAAAATTTATTTAAGATGCCATGTTAACGGGATGTTCAAGATGTATGAGAAAAATGAGAATAACAACTCATCATAATTTTTTTCATTATATATATGTGTGCTCATGGTAGATGAGTAGATGAGATATTACAGATTTCAGTCATTTTATCATAAAAGTTGAAATATTTAAGTATTCTCTTTTTTGCAAAATGGATTTTTCCAACAAGGATTTTCACATTCTTTGGCATGTTTAATGAGAAAAAAAAAATACCCCTATAAAAGTCGACATTCATCAATGATTTCACAGAACAATCTTATTTTGATGCATGAGTCATCAAATCTTTTTAAAAAGGATCACAACGATCAATTTGGCCAAACAAGATGAAAATGAACTACGGCTGTAGTGTCGTGTAAATCGAGCATGAAATGTCTTGATTGCAATTAAATTTTCCCAATATCATTTTTTTATAATATAGAATGCAAGCAAAAATACAAATGAAGGATGCACATATTGCTCTATTTGTTGCACAAAGATGAAAATCAAAATTTATCCAACATGGAACGATAACATGATGCTCAGATGCATGAGAAAAATGAGAATAATAACACATCTTAATTTTTTTCCCCAATTTCCCCAGAAAGAAAGATAGAAATGATTGGAATGAGAGTCAGAGTTTTACAGAAGTTTCATGTCAAATTTTAAGGGCAAATGAGTAGATGAGATGCTACCTAGAGATTTGAGTGATTTCATCATAAAAGTTGAAATATTCAAGTATTGTCTTTTTTTACAAAATGGATTTTTCCAATAAGGATGTTCACATTCTTTGGCATGATGCAAGAGAAAAAGAGAAACCCAAAAAATTCAACGTTCATCAATGATTTGACATAATAGGTTATGTTGATCCATACGAATCATCAAGTCTATCTAAAAAGGATCCCATGATCAATTTTGGCCAAATAAGATGATGAAATATAGATTAGCATTGCGTAAATCGAGCATGCAATGCCTTGATTGCAGTTGATGTTTCCTAGTATCATCTTTTCATGATTTAGAAATGCACCAAAGCATGTAGAATATAAAAATAAAAATGATGGATGCACATCTTGCCTTATTTGCAAAAATATGAAGATGAAATATAGATGAGCATTGTGTAAATCGAGCATGAAATGCCTTGATTGCAGCTGATGTTTCCTAGTATCATCTTTTCATGATATAGAAATGCACCAAAGCATGTAGAATATAAAAATAAAAATGATGGATGCACATATTGCCCTATTTGCAAAAATATGAAAATCAAAATTTATCCAAGATGCCGCGATAACATGATGTTCAAGATGCATTAGAAAATTGAGAGTAACAAAACATCTTAAATTTTTTCCCTATCGCCCTTTTAAGACAAATGAAAATAATTGAAATGAGAGTCGGTGCTTTATAGAAGCTTTAGGTAAAATTTTCAAGGCAGATGAGTAGATGAGATACTGCCTAGAGATTTAAAAGTTAAAATATTTAAGTATTGCATTTTTTGCAAAATGAGTTTTTCTAATAAGGACGATCACATTATTTGGTATGTTTTATCAGAAAAGAAAAGAAAACCCAAAAAAGTTAATGTTCATGAATGATTTCACATAACAGGTTATGTTGATGCATATGAAGCAATAAATCTATCTAAAAATAATCCCAACGATCAATTTAGCCAAACAAAAATGAAGATGAACTACAGATGCAACGTTGTGTAAATCGAGCATGAAATGCCTTAATTGCAATTGAAGTTTTCCAATATCATATTTTCATAATATAGAATGCACCAAAGTATGTAGAATATAAAAATACAAATCAAGGATGCACAAATTGTCCTATTTTTTGCAAAAAGATGAAAATCAAAATTTATCGAAGATGTTGTGAAAACATGATGTACAAGAAGCATGAGAAAAATGAGAATAACAGCACATCTTAATTTTTTTTCCCCAATCATCCTCTGAAGAAAATTGAAAATGATTGAAAGGAGAGAGTCAGAGTTTTATACAAGTTTCAAGTCAAATTTTGTAAGCATATGAGTGGATAAGATGCTACCTAGATGAACTATTAAGTCATTTCATCATAAAAGTTGTATTTTATTATTGCATTTTTTGCAAAATGGGTTTGTTCAACAAGGATGTTGACATTCTTTGGCATGTTTCATCAGAAAAAGAAAAATAACACAAAAAATTCAACATTAATCAACGATTTGACATAACAGGTTATGTTGATGCATGTGAATTATCAATTCTCTCTAAAAAGGATACCAATTATCAGCTTGACCAAACAAAATGAAGATGAACTATAGATCAATGTCATGTAAATTGAGCATGAAATGTCTTGATTGCAATTGATGTTTCCCAATATCGTCTTTTCATAATATAGAATACACCAAAGTATGTAGAATACAAAAATACAAATGAAGGATGCAAATATTGCCCTATTTGTTGCAAAAAAAATAAAAATCAAAATTTATTCAAGATGTGGTGATAACATGATGTTCAAGATTCATGAAAAAAATGAGAATAACAATACGTCTTAAATTTTTCCCCAGTCACCCACGAAAGAAAAATGAAAATGATTGAAATGAGAGAGTCAAAGTTTTATAGAAAATTTGGGTCAAATTGTCAAAATAGATGAGTAGATAAGATGCTACCTAGAGATTTCAATTATTTTATGAGGACGCATGCCCTATTGCTATTCAATTATATCTTCAATTTAATTCATCTTTATTTCCTCTAAAATGCAAAGGGTAGCTTAAGGCAAGTAAAAAACCTAAGTTCCTGGTATATAGGACTCAACTTAAGCTTCAACAACTTAACTTTAACCATCTCATTAAAAAGTTAAGGGTTTGAAGACAAGTGTATGAAACTATAAGAAGTGAAGATTTGGGGTTATTTTGTAGGGGTCGACTATGTATGTATGTGTGTGTGTGTGTGTGTTTCTATATATATAGACAATATATATAAACACACACACACACACACACACACACACACACACACATACATATATGCATATGTACATACATACAAAGGTGTCAAATCAAGCAATGATTCTAACAAAGGGTAAATCTAAGCTAACCCCATGTACCCAAATTTTGTTGTTCCTCAGATAATGAATCAACCACTGAAAATGAGGGTAAAGAAGCACTACTCTTATCTAAAACATTAGTTGGACGATTAGCCTCTCTGTATATGTGTGACCATCTCAAGTTAAGGAGAAAAAGTAGTCTTCAAATTTTCTTCTAAATGATTGAAAATTCTCATGCACAAACTTGTCTCCCTGAGAAAATTTGAAAATGGTTAAAGAATCCATTTCTGCCATAAGATTGAGCAGCTTTAATCTCTTTGCCATATTAAACAATGAAGTATAGCTTGGAATTCAACAAACTAGGATGTAAAACTATAGAAGAACTTCAAAAATATTTGTGGGGGAGAGCACCACAAAAAAATCTTTGATTGAAAACCATTAGGTGATGCTTAATGATATCTTAAGCCTTCCTGTAAAAAGTTGAGGCGAACTTAGCAGGATGTGCCACCTTATTAGCATCAATAGATTGAAGTGCCTCCCAAATTTTAGAATCCAGTGGAGGGGCTAAGAACTGGATGTTTGTAGTAAGGTTCAGAATGTAAGGAAGCAAGGTATGGTCAAAATCCTATAAATCCACTTCAGTAATTTGAAACAAGTTCTGGAAAAACTTGTGCACACTTTCTACAATTTGAGTTTGTGTATGTATTTAGTTGTCATCCTCATTTTATTTTTAAAATGATTTTTAACTGCTTTCTTTGTCTTATTCATGCAAAGAAAAAATTAGAATTTCTATCACCTACAACAAGACCCAAAAAATTGGACTTCTGCATTAGAAAATCACATTTCTGCTGAATGAATTTAGAAATTGTAGCTTTACCTTTAATTATCTCCTCCTCATCAGCTTCAACATTGCTGAAATCATTTTCTAGTTTGGCTACAAAAGTCCAACATATGTAATTTTCTTGTGAATGTTACCAAAAACATCCCAGTTTCATTTCTTAAGGTAAGCAACCAATTTTTTAACTAGGCCCAAGGAGAAGGATAGGACTCCAAGGCCCAAGTTTCTTTAACAGCCTCCAGGAATTTGTCATGAGACACCCAGACATTCAAAAACTTGAATTGGTTCTTCATAGGTTTGGGAAGGAAATCCAATTTCAACAGAAGTGGTGAATGGTCAAAACATGTTTCACTCAAATGTGCTACCTCAGAAAAATGAAAGGTTTCCATCCAATTTTGATTCAACAAAATTCTTTCAAGTATCTCAAAATTTTTCCTATATTAAATGTAAAAATATTATCAGTAATTATGCTTCAAATAAAAAAGCTATGACAATGTTTTTAGTGAAAGTCATCATGGTTCTAAAATCAGGTAATCTTTCGCCCTTTTTCTCAGCAGGAGACTGCAATTACATTAAAATCTCCCGCAACCCCCCAAGGTTTATCCATATCATTTGAGAGAGCACCCAAATTTTCTCATAGCAGCCTCCTATTATTTGAAGAACAACCAACATATATGATTGTAAGAAAAACAGTATTGATAAACAATTTAACTTTCAAATGCAAAAATTGTTAATTATAAACCAATTATTTGACATTAATCTCCTTTTTCCACAGAAACCAAATCATCAGATTGCAATTATAAATCACTTCAAATCTCCCTAATTTTCTTGCAGTAATGTGATTGTTACCAATTTGTATCATGGGTTCCAACAATGCAAAACAACTTAAGTACTGAATTGTGCACAAATTCATCAATCTATTAGAGGCATTCCATTTGGTAATGCCTTTAACATTCCATTTAAGTAAGTTAGCCATATGTAATGGATATAATCCTTCTAGTAGTCTTAGAGGGATCCCCATCATCTATGTTAGCTAAAATACCAGTAGAGAAGAAGTTTCCTTGACTCATAATTGCATTAGGGTCCATGTAGCTAAGTTTCCTTTTTTGCATTAGGGTACAAAATGAAGTTGGTGGCTCCTCATCCCTTCTTGTTCCTAGGGTTCCATTCTGGTTTACCATTGTAAATTAGCTTATTTTCTACTATTGGATCATTTCCTTTGTAGTTTTTTCAGATTGTCGGTGTTTTTATGTTTCTCAGGTCAGTTTTTGGCTCTTTTTCGGACTATAGTTATTATTCCATTGACTTATTGTTTATTTGGTGGTTGTTTGTGTTTGAACTTGAGATTTTATGAGTATTAATGGATCTACCTACATTTGTTGAGGTGCTTAAAGGTAGTAAATCGTTCAAGGCAATATCTTTGAATTTCCCTCAACATTTCCATGAAAGCTTTGAGGTCGGTCAGGAAGATGGTTTCTTGATTAAATCTGGAAAGAGAGTGGGGTAAACCTGCCCTCCTTTTACTGAGAATGACATTCCAAAATTGGTGGAGACTTGAAATTTACTTTGATATGAAAAATGACTTATGGCAATCCAAAGATGGACATCATCATAAATTAAAAATTAGTTGGTGAATGGCATGTAGGTGCCTTGGATGGTAGACATATCCTTATCAAATTGAGTAAGGAGGAAGACTATGCTAGAATGTTTTGTAGCAAACCATGATAAATTGAAGATGCCCAAATGAACATTTTGAAATGGACACCAAATTTTGATCCAGCTTCAAAGCCACTTATTATTCCCATATGGATTGCTTTCCCTGGTTTGAGGGTTCACTATTTCAATCAACAGGTTTTATACTCACTAGGAGCTATCTTTGGCAAAACTATGAAAGTTGACCTTGCCATTTTCTTTTAAGCAAACCCTTCGCAGCCATGGTTATGGTTGAAAGAGACATTACTCAATACTCACACATCACAATGGTTATTGACAAAACATGGAAGTGGAATACAAACAAAAAATATTGTAGCAAGTACATAATTTTTTGCCATAATTTGAAAACTTGTTTCATAGCTCATTCTGAATTGAGAGCTCAAAGAGGAGGGTCAAAGACAATATAATGAGCTTGGGCACATAAATAGAACCAACGAAGTTTTGTTGAATTGACTCAGCTTCAGCAAGCACCTAGCCTAGCCTTGGAAGCATCCGACCATGATGGGCCTCTTAATAGAGAATATATGATAACATCAACTGTGATACATAATGAGGAGATGAAAAAAAAAATAACTAGAAATGCAATTATACCATTGGATGGGGAAAATACAGGACTGTAAGGGGTAAAATTGGTCTCTATTAACCCACCGCCTGCAACTATTGATCTAGTTGAAATTGTTGCAGACATAACACATGATGCAGTAAACACACTTGAATACAATTACACACACAACCACTATATATACATACATGCATACATGTGTATACATACATATACGTACATATAGATATATATATAGATGGTGCATGATTTGATTCAAATTACCAAGCCCCAACCCATGTTAATGACTTCACTCCAAATCCAACATAGTAATTGGTGGTCCGTTAAGTGACAATCCACGACTATTATTAGGTTATTATTGGTTTCATCGACATAAAATTTGCATATCATGTCTTGTTTTTGTCAATGCTTGGTTGAAAGGTTAAAAGGCCTTGCAGGTAAAGATGACCATAAGAACATATTATAGTTAAAATTTTGATGAAAATGGAGATGTGGAAGTTATACAATGAAGTAACATTTTCTTCTGGTAAGGTAGAGGAAGATAGAGAAAAAGAAGACACACTCCTCAGAACTGGACATATGACAAATTAAAGATTACAATTTGCTACATCAAAGATACAAATGCAACAATGATGAGCATGATACTACATAAGAAATTGTGACACATTATAAATAAATATACTTAACTTGATAATTTGTAAGTCTTATTTAAAATAACCACAAACATAATGTACATATTAAAAATAAAAATGGCATATATTTAAAATTGAAATTATCTAAAATAATCTCAAAGTGGCTGTCAGATAATTTAATTAGCAAAATATATTTTAAATTATTAGAATTTGTAATTTTCATTTTAAATGTATCAAATTTACATTTTCACATTCAATTTGAAAAAAAAAAGGGACACTTACATATATACCACCCAATTCCTATGCAATTACATATCTAACACATAATTTTTTTTATTTTACATTCAGACCATCTGAATATTCCTTATCACATCTAAAATATCACCACTTTAAATTTTAAAAAGTGAAATACACTTCTAAATGCAAATTGGTAAGGTGGCATGTGTAAATAGTATCGTTTAGATGTTGAATATGTAAATACACTGGAGTTGAGTGGCATGTATGTAAATCGTTCAAAAAATTTTGGTTTTTTTGCGGAAAACCACCCAAAACATTAAAATTAACATTTTGTTCTCCTAAAGTTTATATTTTACGAAACAACCATCCTAAATCGTAGTGTCTTTCAAGAAGACCGTTCCCCCTCCCCCGCCTCCATAAATAGCAGGAAACGTCTATATGCCTTCGTCACTCATAGTAAGTGCCAACGAAGGTGTGAAAAAGGCGGTGTTTGGTTGCAACTCAGACTTATGTTAAATAGGATTTATCAACTCTGCTAAATCCGGATTCATGAAAACCAAGGTGTGACGGAGGAGCACACGAGCGAGACGGAATGAATCCACCTCACAATCTGATTTACTAAATTCAGATTTTTTTCGTAAAGAGACAGAATGTCAGATGAAATGTGTGAAATTTTAATTTAGCACATCGTTAGATTTAATTTTTATTTTTTTGATGTTTGGCTGAATTTAAATTAAAGTCATGACTAAATTCTTTTAATGGCATGCTACCAAGCACCATCTTAACAAATTCAAATGTCAATATTTATTTTGTTGCATTAGTACCCACTCTTCAAGATTTTGTGCTTGCCTTCTTTATATTATATTATTTTATTCTTCAGGTTGTCTTCTACCTACCTTTTTTTCATTTCCGGGCTTATTTCGAGGTATGCCTTTTCTGTGGTAGTCCTTAGCCAGCATGTTGTAAATCTCAACAGCAGCATTTATATCGTTCTCTACAATCACTTTCTGAAACAGATCCCTGAGAGAGAAATAAGCCTTATGAGAATTGCTTTAAGATCTTCATAGTCGTACCAGATATTAAACAAAGTAATGAACAAAACTGTAGGGTCTAATATGACTGTACATCTTTATTGTTGTTTGATGACCTTAGTTTCTTCGTCTGAGTTATTTTACACTCCCTCATCAAAAGAAAAAATAGAAAAATAAAATAAAATACCCATGCATTTCCCTCTTTAATTCTCATTTTCTATAAATTTTCTACAAAAACTACTTTAAAAATTTTATTTTATCAAGGAAACTAGTTTTCTAGATCATTTTCTTTCTACTAGTAGAATCAAAATAATTTTATACAAGCACATATATGAATATATATATATATATATATATATATATATATATATATAT